>CAJVPS010001116.1:0-17309 GCA_910591765.1 Ambispora leptoticha | reverse complement strand
TATAGTAAGTTATAATAAGTTATGATAAGTTATAATAAGTTATGATAAGTTACAATAAGTTGCAGCAAGTTGTAGCAAGTTGCAACAAGTTGCAACAAGTTGCAGCAAGTTGTGGCAAGTTGTGGCAAGTTATAGCAAGTTGCAATAAGTTACAGCAAGTTACAGCAAGTTGTGACAAGTTGCAGCAAGTTATGGCAAGTTATAGCAAGTTGTAACTTGCGATAAGTTGCAGCAAGTTACAATTTTTATTAAATTTTTTAATAAGTTGCAATATATAGTTGCAATATAAGTGTTGTAATATAGTAATTGCAACTACTATCTTTAAATAAGACTAAATATGGATAATAATATAAACTAAAAATAGAATTGATTATAAATAAGATTAATTAATATAAATTATTTATTTGTCTAATTTAATAATTATTGTATCATGTACTATAGTTGCATTATATACTATATCATATCTATTATGCTATATAAATAGATAATTAGTTATATAGATAAATATAAAGATAAAAAATGAATATACATAAAGTAAAGTTACTAAAAAGATACTTGATTAAAATTATTAAGAAATTAGACAGATTATTAAATAATAATTAAGATAATTAATTATTTATAAATTATTTATAATTAGATAAAAATAATAAAAAGATAGGATATAATTCTAATTAAAGATATTATCTTAATTAATTATGACTTATGATAACTAATTAAAGAATTACAATCAAATTATAATATTATTTTTAATTCTAGTAAAAGATAAAAATAAATAAGAAAAGCAAGTTTATATGATATTAAGATCAGGATAAAGTATAAAAACTTAAAAAAGTAAAAGTATTCTCATATATAGATAATAATTTTAGGATATAATTAATAATAAAAATATAAGTTATTAGAATATAAGTTAGATTTATATTATGATAGAAGATTTTGAATAAGTAAAGAAGATTTAATAATTTTGATTATGAAAAATTAATTAAAGATATAATTAAGATTTTTTTATTTATAAACTTTTAAATATGATATAAGATATTTTAATTCAAAAGGCTAGCTATAGTAAGAGAAAGAAGATACTTGATATATATCATATATTATTATATAAGAATATTATAACTAATATAAAAATATTTAATAAAGTACTGAAAATTAGAATTAATTAGAAAGATATTATTAAAAATAAGATAATATTTAATAATTAATAAGTATTATAATTTATTATGATTAAAGATGGCTTCTCAACTAGTTGTGGCTTGTGATAGTCAATTAGAAAGTTGTAACAGAGTTATGACTAGTTGCAGTTCTCATTACTAGTTGTGATAAATAATTATGAGTATTTATTTTTTATAAATCTATCTATTAAATTATTATCTAAATTATTAGAGTGACTTTTGATCTTGATAAATTTTATTATATATAAGTCTTTTATTTTAATATTATATATTAAAATTTTTTATATTTATTAATATAATTATTAATAAAGTTTATATTATAAATATCTGTATTTGTTTGTAATATTTTTTGTAAATTCTTATATAATTTCTTAATTATCTATAAGAATATTTATGTAATAGTTAAAGAAAGTATATTCTGTTAATATATATATTATAAAAATTTCAGTTTTAATAATAAAGAATAATTCTGATATAAAAAAAGATGTGAAGATAAATAATAAATATATTATTCAGATTATATTTACTTTAACTTATATTATTAATAAATCTTGAATTAATCTATTCATAAATATAATAAGAAGAAATAAAAAATAATTAAGTAAGTTAATAATCTAATATCAGAAAAAAACTAATATATTAGATTTATAAAAATAAAAAAGAATAAATATATAAGTATTTAATATTATAACTAATATAATAATAATTTAAATATATAATAAAATGTTAGATCTTATAAAACTAAGTATTTTAATAAAGTGAACTAATATATTTTTATTTTATATACTATTTAATAGAAGTATTTTTTATATTATTTTCAGATTATTAATTGAGATTTATTATATTTTATAAGTTACTTGAGAGATATAACTTTGCTCTTTCTAAGAATAAAATAATATTTGACATATATAAATTATAATATAATAATATTATAAAAAATAATATCAGTTTTAGAAAATTATATTTAAATTTTTTCTAATTTTATAAAGTAATTTATATTTTTATCATTAGAAAAAGAATATTTTATAATAAGATTTTTTCTAAAAGAAAAATATTTAAGTGTGAAGAAAGATAAAATTAAATATGATAGCTATCTGAATTCTTGTAAATTTTATAATTAGATTTATGTAATTTGATTAAAAAGATTTATTTTATTAATATAATATATAAGCTTACTAATTTTATAATATGATTGAAATTTTTAGAGATTGACAAGATTAAAATAATTTTTATAATAGAAAAATATATTAGATATATCTTGTAATATATTAATTTTAGCTTTAAATAATTTTTTACAATAATATAAAATAAAAAAATAAAATATTTTGAAAAGTATAATGAACTAAAATTTATATTTAATAGCTGAAAAAAGAATATTATTAAGAAGATAAATCATTTATTAGTGATTGAATTTTTTTATTCAAGAGTAAAGATAGTATTAATAAGATTTTACTTGATGATCTATTATTATTTTTGAAATTTATTATTATTATTAATTTAAAGATTCAAATATTTTATGCTTTTTATAAAGTAAAAAATTATAATAAAATATTTTTATATTTCAAATAAAATAAAAATTATGCTAAAATAGAATTTAAATTTATATAAAGTACTTTAATTAGCAAAATTAAATATATATTATATATTATTTGATAAGTATATAATTCAGATAGTATTATTAATATATATACTATAATTAATAATTTTAGTAATAATAAATTCTATATAAAAATGAAGTGAAATTATTCAGAAAGAAGATATAATATAATTATTTATATGTAATATATATTAATATAACAGAAAAAAGAATTATAGAAGATATATTATAAGACAAATACATATCTTGATCCAAATCATTTAATACAAAATACTGATTAGTATTATCATAAATAATAATAACTTGATTGAGATATGAGTTATATATAGTGAAAATATATTTTGATTTAAGAGACTTTAATAATATAATTTAGCTACTGAATTATAGATATATTTTATATTTTAAAAGATATATTAGAGTTTTTTTTATAAATATAGATATTTTCAAGTAAATAATTAAGAATGTAAATTGGAATAATAAAATCTTAAAGAATGTTAAAATATTTGTAAAGTATAAAAATTCAATTTGTAAGAATGTGTAAAAATAATTTTCTGATATTATTTATGAGTAAGATAGATTGAATAAGATCTAGATTATCTTCTTAGTCATATGATTTGAAAATAAGAATAATAAAAGTATGTTTTTATTTAGAGAATATATTAACTTGATTGATACAGAAATTGAAAAAATATAAGAGTGATATGAATAATTGAATCACTTTTTTTGATTAAGATCTGATTCTGATACTCTGAGAGATGGAGCTATGGCCAAAGTCTGATAGAATTCTTCTAGAAAAACTGGATTACATACAGATGAGAATATGAAATCTGAAATATAAGATTATGAATTATATTGTGATTATTATTATACATTAGGAAATATAATTATATTTTGATTAAAGAGGTGTGACTATAGAGAGATCTGACTGTATTTAGAATTTATTTTATATTATTTTAAAATCAGAATCTAAAAAATTCATTAGATAAGGCAACCCCGTTTAACCGAAACACTAATTATAACCGAAGATGGCAGTTATAGTAAATCTACCCCGTTAAACCGAATTTACTAATGAAACCTCGGATAAACCGAATTTTTAAAATTTTTTACTAATAGCACCGACCACTTCGGTTGCCTTTGTATTTGATCTAAATATGGCAAATTAATATATCTAGAAAAAAAATCGAATTGTAGTAATAATTGTAATTACTATTTGATAATAGAAATTGTAAGTAAAATAGTCATGCTTATAACTTGATGATAAATATCATTGAGAAATAATGAAGGTAGTCATGCGACAGGGGATTAATGCTTTAATTCTACTCAGAGTAATAAAAATAAGTTGGTCGAAGAGAATAATATATTATTTCCTTTCAAGTTTTACGATGTTAGACACAAAAAATCTCATAAAAAAACCAGAGAAAACGAGACCGAAAACCAATAACTTCACCGTTGATATTCATATTGAAAGAAGGACGCGTATAAAAGAGCAAACCAAAAAGTTGAATTTGTAAATGGCTTTGAATTAATACGTATAGTCTAAATAGCATATATTTTCTAATCAAAACTAAATTAACGAGAATCGTTTTTTTATTAATGGCTGGCCAATTCAAAACAACTCGAACATGAAAACACCTACAAAAAACAAATAAGGATGTGGTATATGATAACCTTTTAAAAAAGGCTCTTTGTAAAGTATCCTTCCACTTTGTTTACCAACATAGCTTCTTTCTTTTTATTAATCAACTTTGTCAGGACCTTTTGAACATCGGCACACGGTAGCGGTTGACTTGACATTACACGTTGTCTCTTTCAAAATTCATGTAAAATACAACAAAATTTTTGAAGCACAACACTGCCGATTGATGAAGCAAAGCAATGCACATGATACACGTCTTAATGAACGCGCGATCAGCTTGAGAACTTCACTGTGTCGGTTTTGAAGTGTTGTTGAGTCGTTGGCATATTGCGGTTGTTCATGAACACCCTATAAAGGGACATTTTTGGCTCGTTAATTCTTCTTTTGGATATACCAATTAATCCCATGCATTATTAAATTCAAATATTGCGCTCTCTATTTAAACAAAAATTTAGTTGGCCGGGCTACATTTCAATAAATTTTTAATGAATTAGTTTAACACTGTAATGAATAGTGATTAAATTCCCCAAGCTGAAAGTTGAATTCCGACATGATCAAAATCATCTTCAAACTCAAACTCATCGGTATCAACATATTCGCTCACTCTTCCGCTGTATTCGGGTTCAATATGAGTTTCAACGCTAGTAATATAATTTATTCTCGCAATTTCAAAGACACTTGTAAAACCATCATACACATCAAACTCGACAATACGTTTATTCATCGTCTCATACTCTCCATTTCTTCCATGGCCATCTTCCAAGCATTTCTTGTGTAGACGAATAAGAGTGTTACGTGCGGTACGTTGATTACTAAAGATCCCTCGTACACGTACTTCATCCTCGTATTTACCATTATAATAATTAGATTCGGTCAACACATAATGACAATTTGAGTCAACACCACGGCGAAGGAGCGAACCAATGAATTCTGCAAAGTTCAACGCTCGATAGAAATGTTTGGATACGCCTCTCAACTCGTACTGTTTTCTCAAGGGGAGAAAAGATAAGATACGTGTGACGAGTTCTGGCGTTTGGAAAACCGCGATAATTGGATCCTGTGGCATTGTTGTTTCGTTAGGGGTGTTTGTGGTGATGGAATCGGCAGTTTGTTCTGGTCGTTCCTCGAGAGTTTGTATAGATGACATTTTGTATTTTTTTTTTGATATTTTTAGAAAAACATTATTAATTCTTTTAGGTAAGGTTATATTTATATTATAAATCTCCTGATTAGATAATCATTAATTTTCGTCTATTACGCGTAATTATTATACGGTTTCTGATCACATGATAATCAACCAATAAGAATGCGCAAATTTGTAAAGTATAATATTTTTATTTTTTAACATTAATTTTTTCTGGTTTTAAAACTTGTTGATATTTTGTTCTTGTGGTTATAGGCGAAAAATTCCTGACTACATAGTAGATAGTTTTTTATAAAAAACAGTTGATGGTTGACTAATTCCCCTTGAAATTAGACTGAACTGAGAAATGTATGTTTAACTTGGGCGAATCCTTGTAGAAATATCGATACATTAAAATACTTTTTTCTATGTATTTCAATTCACGAAATCACATGAACAAACCCTTGTTTTATTAAAAAAAGTTGAATTTGTAGATGACTTTGAGTTAAATTAAATTAAATTAATATAATACTTTAGTCTAAATAACATGAAAAACACCTTCGGCAAAAAACAAATTAAGATGTGGTATATGGTGCCGTTTAAAAGGCTCTTAGTAAATTACCCTCCCACTGTGTTTACCAACAAATTAGCTTCCTTCTTTTTACTAATCAATTTTGTCAGGGTCTTTAAACATCGGCGGTTGACTTGACACTACACACATTTTCTCTTTCAAAATTCATGTATTACAATAAATTTTTTGAAACTCAACACTACATTATACAATTCCGGTCCGATGCGCTAACAAAACTCCTATCACAGCAAAAATTATGATCCCTGTCAATATGGAAAAGAACCACCCCAAATCTCCAACTCCATCCGGTTGTCCGGGTACTTCAACATTCATCCCCCATAATCCTATAATAACAACAATCGAATAAATAGATGACAGATAAATAGCTTTAATTAATTAATCACGGAAAAAAAAACTCACCTGTCACTAAATTCATTGGTATTAGTATCGTACCAAGCGCAGTTAATCGTGATAATATATCGTTGATTTGATTATTTGCCTGTGTCATCTCAATAGAGATCTGTGCGAGGTAGTTTGAATGAGATCGTGAAAGTATTTTCTCATAATGATTCAAGTTTTGAACCATGGTAATAATGTGATCTGTTTTGATTTGACACAAAAAACATGAATGCTAATTTACTATAAAACAAAAAGAAATGAAACGAAATAAACAGATGTTTTACCTTGAATATCTCCAAGATATAATACTATTTCATTGCTGATGACCACATCCCATCGCAACTCGCTACATCTTTTAATTAAACCTTTCATTACATCGGCCTTATTGCCAAGTAAGCGCAACAAACCCATCACTTTTTTCCGACAATGTCCGATTCTTCGTAACATATCGCTCTGTTCGGATTCTTTAAGAATCAGAACTAACTCATCGATTGAATCCACTTCAAATTCGATCGATCGAATTATCGGAGCGAACAAATCTGTTATATCATCAATTAGCGCGTAACTGATCCAATCTATATATGTGCGAGGAGAAAAATTTTTGAAATTTACAATAGTTGCAGCCAGATTTTCTGTATATGAAAAAATGTTTAATTACCAGGCGTAACAGTAATATAATCTTTTAATTGTCTAATGCGTCGCCTAACATTTGCTGGATGTGGACTTGGTCGGTAATGAAACTACACGAGTACGACGCATTAGAATTCTCAATGAATAAACGATAAATTATAACATACATACCGACAAAATGCCTTCTTTCATTACCACTATATATATGCTAATCGGTTGCAGATAAGTAGGAGAATAATGATCTTGATCAAAAGATCGGAAGCAAATAAAGTAATAGCTCTTAAATAGTTCACATTTCTCTCGAGTATCTTCTGTTTCTATATCCTCAACTGTGAGCGGATGGATTCCAAATATCTATAATTAAAAAAAAAAGGTAATGGATTGGATTTGAATCATCGTGGACACGTTAAAATTAATAAATTCTAACCGTGCCCAAGCTTCTCATTTCGACATCACTTGGTGCTAAAACGTCAATCCACCAACAACCGGACTTTAGCATGTCGGACAATGAAGTACCGGAAGGAGGAATTTCGGATAAGGAACGAGCATGTACTGTATTGTAAGCGGTCGAATAGAAGGTGTATCGATAACCAGAGTCATACATCTCCTAATTGTAAATAAGAAAAAAAATATTATAAAATCAACCCCAATTGAATAACACTTCAAATTAGGCGAATTTTACCACTGTTTCAAAGTTTAGCGGCCAAAGTAAATCTCTACCATTTCGAAAGGATGTAATGCAATGTATTGAAAATCGAGATTTGACTAAGCAGCCACCTCACAAGTGCATGGCTATAGAAAATCACAAACGAACCTTATTCTCAGAATCCCCCGTATGACTATATCTATGACCATTCTTAGCATACGCAAAAGCTGCTTCACTCAATCTACGTTGTCTCTTTCGTTGCTCACTCTTTCTTTTAGCTGTTTGTTCTCGTACATGTTCCTCTAGTGCCTCATAATCGAGACCCAATTTGTCATTCTTATCAGTTCTAGGGAAGCATACGTCTTCCTGTGCTTTTGATCCACGACGTGATTGTGACGATGTATTAGTTGTAGCACATCCGTCCGAATCGGATCCCTCATTCACTGAGCGAGTTGAACTAGTTCCGAAGTGGATATTATTTCCATTATTATTTGAACCAGTCTCATAGTTATGCTTATCATTATCGTTACTATTATCACCGAATTGAACTACATAATCCTGTCTAAGTGAAGGTACGTCGAGAGGAGACAGCGACGGTGACAGTGAGCTTGGCGTTGACTGTTCTTGACGTGAACTATGCTGTTGTATATCACGTTTTAGAGGCGGTGTTGAGAAAGCAATTCTTTGTTTTTTTTGAAGTAATGGCGTATTCTCGGTTCTATCTTCATCATACTCATTCTCTGGTAAGCCACATCTATGGATATTTTGTGATATATCATAGTCAAAATTAGATGGCTCGAGAATTGTACTCGGAGAGAGGGTGTAATTATCTCGATCTAAAATTCCCTCGTTCGTGTCAATTATGTGAAGATATGGCGAGGCAGAGTATGGTCTTGGTGATGCGTGTGGGGTGACGTTTTTCTGGGGACTCTTCGTTGGTGAAGTCATTTTTATTTGAGGAATTCAAATAAATCGTTAATGTTTTGATGATAATTAGTTAAATGTTATTTTGGCTGTTCGTTGATTCCGAAAAAACCATATGCAGTTTAATGTGGTTGTGTATTCTATTTGAAATTGCCAGTTTACAAAAATCAAAAGATATCTACTATATATAGTTCAGTGAAAAATGTGGTTATAAAAGGAATAAATGTGTGAAAGGAACGCTGATCACAGTTACAGGTCATAAATACAGACTCATGATTGCTGATTACTTAATACATGTTAAATATACATATTTTTATATTAACCCAATTTAATTGCATATATTCCCAAATCAAACAATCGAAAGAAATTTTTTCGTCACCCTGAGAACTTGGTCAAAATCCCAATTCATAAAAAATTTTTTCCTTTTGTGTTGCATATGAATCGTTTGTTCACACGACAAAATAACAAAATCCCCTCCCACACGTGAATGTCATCATCTTTTAATAACGTTATGAAATCCTACAAAAAAAAAAGAATCTCTTTGATCAAACTAATCTAAGATTACTAATAAACCTTGGAGCACAATGGCGCATTTGTGAGTATATATTTACACGTTTTTTTTTCTGGATCGTAAAATTGTTTGTTTTTGTTTTGTAAGTTCATCTCAAACTTTAGATAACATTACAGATCTGCGCATTATTAACAAATTAATTAAATTGATTGAGTTAAATTCTTTGTTAACATCTTAAATTTCCTCCAAAGTACGAAAATAATTGCGAATTTCTAGATTGCATATTACTATTTGTTATTGATAATCATGGATCAATGATCAATTAGGAAGTCCAATTGTTCCTGTGCGTGGCTTTAATTAGCTTTAATCACCATTCGTTTCGACTAATTCTTTTAATTTCGATTCGACTTCGTTCGCTGACAAATCATTCAACACCACTTTTTTCTCTTTTCCAAAATCTGCAATAAACAAATAATCGTTAAGTAAAAATTAAAGTCAATCATCAAATAATCAATCAAATAGATCAATCAATCATCTATCAAATAATCAAAGAGGAAATAATAATAGCAGATTTTTTTTTTACGCCATTTAGCTACTTTACCATAGCGTGCAAAAAATCGCGCTTCTACGCCACTCGCTTCTCGAATAAGAATGGGAAAGTTTGGATTTGCTTTTTTTAGCGTGAGATAGTTTTGGGCGATATAATCCCTAGAAGAATAGTATTGTTATTAGTTGGATGAGATAATTCAAAGAAAAATAGGTCAAAAAAACTTTTTTTTCATATATTCATATTTTGTAAAATTTAGGTTTTTCCCTGTGAAATTGAGAATAACGAAGCAAATTATATGCATAAAGTTAAAATATCAATTTCTATGTACAGCGAAAATGTAAACTTGATAGAAATAATTCTTGCAAAGTTGACTTTGAGATAATCTTACCTTTAAAAAATTGTCAAATAATATTTCTATTGATTCTTCCAAGTATAATGAAATAGAAAACAACTACCTAACGCCAAAACTAGCCGGCGACGTCTGGCAGTAATGCACACGTAATTCTTTTAATCTTTTGGATAATGAACTTTGCCACATTTTAACGTTGATTTTTTAAAAGGGGAATTATTCATTGAAATACTTAAATTTATAAGTATAATTGCAGCTCGATCATTGATTGGTTGATTGACATTACATATAAATAGTGATCAGTAAATTTCCTATCTTAAAGAACGATGCAACAACATCGTCCACAAGTAGTTCTTCCCGGGGACTCATTACCAGTCTACGAGAATAAACTTAAACTAGGTCCTGGTCTCATCCAAGACGAAGACCAGATAATAGCAGTGAAAGGTGGTGTACTAAAGCATCAGCTTGCAGGCAATAAATATTGGATTGAGAGTAATCAACGAAGGGTAAACTATTATCTAAAATTTTTCGAAATTCTAAGTTGAATGCCTTCTCATCCTTTCTAATTACAATGTAGTATGTTCCAGCTACAGGCGATCCCGTCATTGGTGTGATAACACAAAAAAGTGGGGAATTTTTTCGTGTGGATATCGGTGCAGCACATTCGGCTACTTTGTCTCATTATGCTTTTGAGAATGCGACGAAAAGATATCGACCAAATCATGATGTAAGAATTCTTTTTAGTAACGATCTACAGTTGTTTTAATTATTAATATTATGCCGTTTAGGTAGGCACATTATTATACTGTCGTGTCTCACTAGCTAATAAAGATATGGAACCTGAATTGGAATGCGTGAATCCCGCAAATGGAAGAGCAGGGGGGTTTGGAGAATTGAAGGACGGTCAATTGGTTAAATGCTCTTTAGGGCTAGCACGAAGGTTTGTTGACAATGCATTTCTCACAATAAAAGCATATCTTATGAAAACCTCAATATAATCACACCCTTGAATAAAACCAATTTATGTGGAGATTATATAAAAAATTTCTATTCAAGAACACCCGACAATCACGGTTTCATGTAACAAACTTTGTGATTTACTTGATTTCATTTGAAAACTATATATAACCATTCATATTTTATAGACTACTCGAAACAGAAACCCCAATTCTAAAACACTTGGCCGAGAATTTCACTTTCGAAACAGCAATTGGCCTGAATGGTCGTATTTGGATAAAAGCTGATACTATAAAAAATACCATCAGAATTATAAACGCTATCAAGGACTCTGAGAAGTATCCGGAGTCACAGTCGCGTCGGGTAGTTTCTAATCATTTAAGTAAATGGTAGTAGATATTGATAAACGGGAGGTAGGTAATTATTTCTGTTTTTTATCTAATCGAATCGATTGTGAAATATGAAAAAAAGGAGATTCTTGTGTGTATACGTATGAATTTTTTCCCTTAAAGTTCTTAGTTTGCCTATTATGATTACGTGGATAAGATATAGTGATCAAGATAAGATATCCGATGATTAGGATTTTGTTAACCGTCATGTGCTACAAAATCCTTATTAGTTTGAGTATAAAACCATTTACACTAGAATTTTTTTTACATATTAAACATTTCTGATTTGAATAAACGTACGTCGAAATGGAATTAGATTCTTTAATTAATGCTTCTGAAAGTTTTAGGTTAGAGAAATTGATTACCATTTAAATAAGACGATGTTGCTAATTGTTAAAGATTTTTGTCAATAAATGTGAATTATGTTGTTAAAACTAATAGTCAAATAAATATAAATAACATGAATTATTTTTTTTTGAAAATTTAACACTTTATTACATTAACATTAATTGTATAACTAACAAAAATTTCATTTATAATTAATTTTGTTTTTTTTAAGTACAAAACAAGAATTATTTTAAAACTAAATATTTATAAGAAAATTATCAAATCATATAAACACAAGTTTTAGCTGACATACATATGTTCGTATAAATATCCTTCCAATATTCATTTTTAGAGATCAATCATGTAATCTGGAATATCACCCAAATGATCAGCATCATTGATAATAATATCACTTAGATCTTCCCACAGAAACTCATCATCGCGTCTACCATTTTTTTCAGTTTCAGCTTTTTTCTCTACCTCATTATTTTTGGTTGTTTGGCCATTCTCCGTCCCTTTTTCTCCTGCTAGCTCATTTTGCGTCGGCACTTCATTCTCGGTCTTATCATTCTTTTCTTCCTTTGTTGCTTTCGCTTCTTTGATCTCAGATGTGTTTTCTTTATCATCTACTGTTCCTGTTTCCTCAGCAGCATCTTCTACATCATCTTCATCAACAGTAAATGAATGCTCGGAAATAACGCTTCCAAACTCGCTTTTAGATTTGCCATTAGGATGTTGGAATTTGCAATCAGGTCTTCGGCATAGCACGCCGAATTTGCACTATAGATAAAAATAAATATATTAACTTTCTTATCATACTTATGCATAATTGATCATCTAATACGTAGAATGAATAATGGGATAAATACTGTTATGTTAGAGGTATCCATATCCCACGGGTGCAAGAAATAACAATCTGGACGAGTACAAGCAGCACCTTTCCAGCAAGGAGTTGGAACTTTTGATTCGTCTCTAAAAAATACGAACAAATTATTGGCATTATATTTTTTATTATCATTAATATTAAGCAAAATTTGTTTTACTTACCCATAATCGGTATGAAGGTACGGGCAATTTTGATTCTGACAATTGGGATAGTATCTGCAAGGCTCTTGAGTTGCTATCGCTAAATTAACCAAAAAAAAGCATTTAATACGTATAGATAAAAATTTCATCAATATGCCTAATTAAAGTTAATTAAGATGTAAACATACCAGCAGCTGGACTTGAATGCGCAAATTTACATTTTGGCTGTAGAAATATTATGAGATTAAATACTTGAAATCGGTTAAATAAAATACTATATTGTTAATAATAAACATACGTTTGTGCACTCTGTGTCATATTTGCATGGTGTTTCGATTAGCACGGACGGGGCAGTTCCAGTTCCAATAGATGCAGGACTGGCATGAGCAAACATACAAATCGGTTTCGCGCAAGCTTCACCAAACTTGCATAAAATAGCAGGGGCGGCTGTCGTAGCTGATGTGGTAGTGCTTATTGCAGCGGCGGCTGTCGTGGTTGAAGTTGTGTTCGATGTCGTTGTTGCTGTTGCCGAAGTTGCTTTCGATATGGTTTCTGTAACTGGTTTTTCCATTGTACTTGGTTCCCCGTTAGTGGTGCCATTTTGTTTTGTTGGATTTTCATTCAGTATATTCGAGTTTTTTTCTGAAGAAACGAATCCTGCAGATTGTGTAGGCGCTATATTTCTCCGCATTGTTTGTTGTCGTGAGGTTTGTGTGATTGAATTTGCTCCAAATGGATTTCTTGGATATGAGTCGAATACATCAGTAGCTGGATGAATATATAAGCATGTTCTATCGGAATTCGGACAATTGGGAAATTGCCTGCAAGTAAAATAGATATAAATTAAACCACGCTTACTAATACAAGATAGAGGTATTATAGCTCGCAAAAAAAAATTTACCTGCAAATTTCAGTTGGATGATGGAATTTGCATGCTGGCCCTAAATCACAGTTAGGCCAATGACGACAACGCGATATTTTAGGCCCAAGAACAATGCTATCCGTAGTATTTTGCGGGGACATCATATCAATATCTGGAATTGGAGCCGGAGGATTATGAAAAAATGCAGGATTAATATAAGCAGTAGTCATCCCTCCTTTCTTTCCCAAACGGTCTAATACGCTACGCGGTTGTGCAAGAGGCCGTGGGTGCTCAAAGCCAAATTGAGGTGAAGGAAAATACTGTGGTTCTGAAGGACGCCGCTCATTGACTAATTATAAATAATTAAACATAATAAATTAGAGAAAAATTTTTATTATATATCCTTATTTTTATTTATACTGAGGTAAAGCCTACCAAATCTACCTCGCTCATTTCTTGGCGGTGTGTCATACATAAGATCTGGTGGTGGGAGGTCTGGAGACATACGAACAACATTTACTCGATCTATCTGCCGTTCTGGAGAATATCTATTTATGTGATTGCCCCCGCTATTACGAGGAGGGCTTACTCGATCATGAGTTTGCTCAGAAGAATGCCGATAATTTCTTGGCTTATTTTCTGTTTGCATGTTATAGTCATTACTTTCAAAAGAGCGGAACTGCTCAGCACCAGAATCATTTTCAATTTTCCGTGTTTTGTTTTGAAAGCGATCATCATCTATTCGAAAATCGCTTGTTGGACTATATGGGCGTTTTGCAAGTTGGGCTTTTGACAGATATTCGTCTTTAGTTGCAATTAATTGATGAAATGTT
The DNA here is from genome assembly GCA_910591765.1 of Ambispora leptoticha. NCBI lineage: Eukaryota > Fungi > Glomeromycota > Glomeromycetes > Archaeosporales > Ambisporaceae > Ambispora > Ambispora leptoticha. The sequence continues at coordinate 2,807 of CAJVPS010001116.1, read as the reverse complement.
TTAGTGATACTCCAAAAATATAACATTAATATAGGTAAAGTGAATTCTGAAGAAACTCACCTGGTCTTTCCCCATTCGCTTCGTTACGTGCACTTCTGCTAGCGTCTTTTACAGCAGTCATGAACAAGCGTGAGTTAGTGTTAATAGCACCCGATCTCCTTAATGATAAAGCAAAATTCGAAGCATATAAAATTAGAACTAAAGAAACCGAAGTATTTAATAACCCAGAACATAAATGACAGATTTAAACCTTTGTGCAGTGCGTCCTCCAACGCTTGAAACTACTGATCTGACACGACGCTGTTCTGTATGCTCGTTGCTATACATGTTGAAGTCCTTGATCAACAAAGGTTTAAATGCGGAGTCAAGCAAATGTAAGGTGGAAGAGTTAAAGGTTGCGTCCCCTAAGTTTATCTTGTGGCTAATCCCAGACCCACTAGCCACAAAGATCAAAGAACATTTAATAATCACGTTATTTTTTTTCTGCCTGAAAATTGATAAATAATTACTTCTAATAAAAGTTAAATTAGACTTTTATATTTTGTCAAATTAATTTTAGAAAGAAGTTACTTGGAAAAAATAAACTTGTAATTTTAAAAATTAAAAGTAATTCTTAAATATTATTTTTATAAATACAGTACAGATAATCTATAAAGTGTTAATATAAAATACAATTTTCTTTATAATATAATACAAAAAGAAATAAATTTCTTTTATTTTTTATTTCAAATATTCTAACATGAATATAATTATAATTATTAATAAGCTTGAGAATTTTAATAATTAATCAATATAACAATAATCAAAAGTAATGCAAAATTTTCTTTATATTAAAATTTTATAATTTTACTAATAAATATTTTTATTTTATATTAAATAAAGTTCATATTTATAATTTAATATATATTTTTTAATTGTAAAGTTATTATAAAATTTTTTTCTAATTAAAATAAATAAAATTTAATTAGAAAAAATTTTGCAATAACTTTGCAATTAGAATAATTCTTTTAAATTTGAAAAAAAATAAAGTTTAATATAAATAAAATTTTATTAATAAATTTTAACTTATTAATATATTATCTTTAATTATTATTATAATTAAATAATTTAATAAATTAATATTAAATTCAAAATAAAAATTTATTATGATTTATTAATAAAAATTTTCTTATTCATTCTTAAAATATTAATATATCAAAATAAATTTTTATTTTGAAATTTATTCTAAAATTAATTTATTAAAATTATTTAATTATATTAAGATAAATAAATAAATAATTAATTTTTTTTAATTCTTTAAAAAAATTTAGAAATTTTAAGCATTAAAATAATATATTAATTAAATATATTCTTATATAAAAATTTAAAATATTATTTATTTAATAATTAAAATACTAATTACTTAATTTTTATATAAATCTTTCACTCTTATAAAGATTTTTTTAAAGATTTTTTAATGATAATTTTATATTTATAAAATTATTACTATATAGTGGCAACCAAAAGTAATGACTTAGGGGCTAAATTTACTAATAAAACATAGTGAAAATTGAAATTTTCTCTATATAAAAATTTATAATTTTAATAAGAAATAATTTTTATTTTTACATTAAAATAAAGTTTATCAGTTGCAGTTTAATATATATTTTTTTCAGATTTTTTAGATTTTTTCTGAAAGAGTTGCTCTAATTGTAAAGTTAGTGTAAAATTTTTATTAATTAAATTTCATTTTTAATTAATAAAAATTTTTGTATTAACTTTACAATTAGAGCAACTTTTTCAGAAAAAATCTAAAAAATCTGAAAAAAATATATATTAAACTGTAACTGATAAACTTTATTTTAATATAAAAATAAAAATTATTTCTTATTAAAATTATAAATTTTTATATAGAGAAAAAATTTCAATTTTCACTATATTTTATTAATAAATTTAATCTCTGAGTTATTACTTTTGGTCATCACTGTATAAATAAAAATTAAATTTATAATATTTCTTTATTAAATTATAAAAATCTTAATTTCTAATTTTTTTTAGTTTAAAAAATTTTTAATTAAAATAAAAATATTTTAAAATTTATTTTAAATTAAAATTTTAAAAGAAAATATATTAAAAATAAGAAAATTTTTAAAATATTATTATAAATATCTTATTTTTAATAAATTAATAAATAATAATATAAATTAAAATAAGAATTTAAATATTAATAAATTAATTTTACAAGTAAAAATAATAATATCTTAACTTTTTTTTATTATTATAATAATTCTAATAAATTATAATTTATTATAATTAATTAATAATATATAAGTAAATAAAAATTATATAATCATAATTATTAGTAAAATATAATATTAATAATATTATATATTTTAAAATTTTTATTTTCAAGTTATTATTTTATTATGTTAATAAAAAATATAAAACTTAATTTTTAATTATCAAAAATATTATAAAAAAATTATATTATAATTTTTTTATCTTAAATTAATAAATTTTTCTAAAAAAAAAGATTTAATAACATTTTTTTTAGTATTTTTATATATTAATTATTATATATAAATATAATTTAATAATTAAAAATAATAATAATTTGAATTATAATAATAAATTTTTATTTGAATTAATTAGTAAGTTAAATTCAAATTTTTTTATATTGTAACCAATTAGCTTATTCGTGTGGCACAGTAGACGTGGCGCAGCATATGGCGCAGCCGCAGCACGTGGCGCGGTAATCGCCGATCACTACTAAATCGGGCGAATAAGTAATTTATATTAATTAATTTAATTTATTATTAATTCTATTT
>CAJVPS010001115.1:0-17312 GCA_910591765.1 Ambispora leptoticha | reverse complement strand
TACTTTGTTGGACCTCCCCCAGTTTTAATACAAGCATTAACGCGATCCGGCATACTATCTACCAATCGATGGCAATATTCAGGTGATATATCACGCCAGGCTTCTTGAATAAGATATTCAAGATCAATGAGATTACTTGGATTTTGTTTTCATTGAAGAGCGTTTTTGACCTCATGCCAGAGGTTTTCGATTGGGTTTAGATCTGGACTTTGAGCGGGCCAATCTAATACTCAAACTTTGTTTTCATTAAGGAAATTTTTGGCAATTTTGAAAGTGTGTGGTCTTGTATTATCTTGTTGAAACCAAGGCTGATCACGATCCACATTTCCTGGATATGCCTCTAATGTTGGCAAAACGTACTTACGAAGAATTTCAACATGAGACTTACCTGTGGCAGAGCCATTAAGCGCAATGAGAGGACCAGTTCCATACCATGAAAAACAACCCCAATACATCTAACTAGGACTATGTTTGACAGTACTGCTCACATATTCAATATCCCATTCTTCATGTGGTTCATACCAGATCTGACAAGATGATTGTTAAAAGAGACAAAATGTTGATTCATCTGATCACAAAATATGACGAAAATGTTGAGCTGTCTAATCTTTATGTGTGAGACACCAGGCAAGTCATTTCTTAGTATTAATGGTGGAAATGAGTGGCTTGGAATATGCAATATGGGACCATAAACCTTCTTTATGTAGTGCACGGTGAACAGTCTTTTTTGATATATTACGTTTTGTTTGAGCAGCAAGAGTAGTGGTGACTTGGACGAGATTTAAATGATGATTTTCACTAGTAACGAGAGTCTTGAGAACATATCGATCGGAAGTAGCAAGAAGTAGCAGTCGTCTCGTACGAACAGCTTGAGATTTAACAGTTCCTGATTCACAAAATTTATGAATAATGTTACCCACAACAGACTTTCCACAGCCTACATTAGCTGTAATAGTGCAGTATGAATCATTTTTAAGATAACCATATACAATAGTGCCCTTTTGTTCAGTGGTTAAGTCTTTCTCACTTCCCATGATGTGTATTACTAATAAATTAGACGAATTAGACAAATTAGTATATTACACGTTTTGTGATACTGCTAATACATAAATGAGTATCATGAGTATTACGAAAATAGAATGCATCTTGAATCAAGCAAAATGCGTCTTGAATCAAGCAAAACGTGTCTTGGTTTGGACAAAATAATACGTATTGGCTTGGACAAGAATTCGGTTTAATGAAAAATTTAAAATTTTACATTTTTTTATATTTTTTTTGACTCAGTAATTTAAATTGCTTGAAATTTTATAAGAATGTATTTTATGATTTAATAAATCTATTAGCTTAGAATCATAAATCTGGTTTTTTTATTGGTTTTTATGTTATTGTATTTTAAAATGTATCCACAATATTCTGGGAGGTCACTGTATATGATTAACCTAAAGAAATCCAGTAGATTTTTAGTAAAAGAGAATTATGACAAGAGAGAATGGTGCTAGAGTGCACTTTATGCAAGATAAAAGAGATAGATTCTAATATTATTAATTGTTATATATATCATTTAATAGCCAATCAGTCAGATTTTCTTGTATAGTATAATCAGATTCAACAAGAAATTGAATCTTATGAATATAAGATAATTTTATTATTTTTAGTTATTCTTTTTTAATAATCCAATTTTGATAATATTGTCTATTCTTAGGTTATATTTTATCTCAAGTTTCATTCTAAATTTAATTATATTGAGATGTATTGGAGGATGATCAAGAAATATACTTGATCTTATTACAAGTACTCATCATTAAAAATCAGAAAAATAGTCTCTTAAGCATTTGATTCTATTTTTGTAAAGAGAATTTATTCTTTTGCTAGGCTATTATTTAGATGAATAGATGTTTATTATTACAGTTTGACTAGAAAAGTAGCAGAATATATGATTAGAAAGTATAAGAAATATAGATTAATTAACAAAGAGATTATGAATCAGGTTAATGAATTATTAAATTGATAAAGAGAAGTGGATATAATAAAAAATAAAGAGTATATTTTGTTATATTTGATTAATAATATTAAGAATATGCATTATAATGATAGATATTTTTATTTTTTGATGTGATTATTCTTATTTTACTATGAGAGATATTCTTTACTTGCTTTATTTATTATATAAACTAACAGGTATTAATTAAATATTATGATAATTTAACTTTTGTTAAACTTATTATAAAGATTAATATTGATTTATTATTAGTTGTATGATTGATTATATCACTATATAATGCTAGAATTAGGATTAAAATTTGATATTTCATATAATAAATTAAATATCTTATACTATTCTGCATTATAATAAGTAAATCTGAATATATGCTAGTTATTACTATTTCAATTTTATTTTCTTTTAGTATTTGAAGTGATATAATAAATTTTTTTCTTCTAATCTTTTTATAAAGTATTTTATTAATTATTAGAAAGTATTTTGATTATTAATAAATTTTCTTTTGTTATTCTTTATATATTCTACAAAATAACTTTTATTTTCTAGATATCTTATTAAGTTATAATATGTAATTAAATTTATTATATTGAGTTAATCAGATTTGGATAATCTGTTTAATTAATTATCCAGTAAAATTTATTCTAAATATTTTATTGATTAAGTTTTATTATTTTATTTTATAAATATATTCTTGAGAGAGTATCTATATTTTGATTAGTTTTTTTAGCTTTATAGGTAATAATAAAGTTATATTCTATTATGATCATTATTCATCTTGAGATTTGGAATTCAAAATTAACTTATTTAGTAAATAGTCATTAAAATACATTGTGATCAGTAATAATTTTAAAAAAAGATTCAAGAAAATAATATCAAAATTATCTAATGGTTCAAATTATAGTCAGAGCGTCTTTTTTAGTAACACTATAATTCTTTTCTGTTAGTTTTAATAAAATACTTACATAGGCTACTACTCATTCTCTTTCTTTATTATTCTTTTAAGATAATACTATATCAAGTTCAGAATTAAAAATATCAGTATAAAAATAGAATTTCTTTGTAAAATCAGAATAGATTAAGATTAGAATAGTGATAAGTTTATCTTTTAAAGTCTAAAATACATTTTCTTGATCTATAATCTAAATAAAAATGATATTATTCTTTAAAAACTTAAATAATAGTACTACTATCTGCAAGAATTCTTTGATAAGTTTTTTATAATATTCAATTAGTTCTAAAAATGATCTAAGCTTCTTGATATTTGTTAGTGTAGAAAATTCTTAAATTTATTAAATAGTTAAAGAATCATATAATATTCCATCTTGAGTTATAATGTATTCTAGAAAGAGTAAGTTATTTATAGTAAAATTATATTTTTCTAAATTAAGTTTTAATTCAGCTTCTCTAATTTATTGAAAGACTTTTTATAAATGTGATAAATATTTTTTTCAAGTTTTGAATATATATTTATGTTATTAATATAGATTATAATAAATTTTCAGTTATAATCTTTGAGTATGTTATTTATAGCTTATTAAAAAGTTGCTAGTGCATTACAAAGTCCAAAAGGTATAACTTTAAATTTGTATAATCCCTCTCTTGAAATAAATACTATCTTTTCTATACTGAATTATTTCATTTTAATTTATTAATAATCAGAAGTAAGATTTATAGATAAAAATTATTTTGTATCTTCAAGATTATCTATTATCTTATTAATTCATGATAAAGAGTAGGTATCTTTCTTGATAAGAGTATTAAGTTTTTTGTAATCAATACAAAATTATTTCTTGCTATTTTTCTTTACTGCTACTATAATAGATAAGATCCAGAGACTATTAGATTTTTGAATAATATCTGCATCTAACATTCATTGAATTTTATTATGAATAAATTCTTGATCAGGAATAGTTACTCTATAAGTCTTTTGATAAATAGATTTTTTATTTTCAGTATCAATTAAATATTAAATAATATTAATTTATAAGTTTATTTAGATCTAATACAAAAATATCTTTGTAAACTTGTAATAGATTATGTAAAATATCTTGTTATTTAATAGTTAATTCTCTTTGTTCTACTACTTTTTCAATTTCTTCTTTATCTAGAAAGTATACTTTTATTTCATTCTTTTTAGTTAATTTAAATTCTTGAGTTTTATAAGATAATTATTTTAACTCTTTTCTGATATTCACAGATTTCATTCCTTCAATCAGGACAAGTTGTAAAAAGACTACTTGAGTAATTTATTTATTAGATTAAATTTTATAAGATTTATTTGAATTATTATATAGAAGAATTCTAATATTTCTAGTATATCTAGCATCAATAGTTCCTTCTTTAACTTCTATTTCTTTCTTAACTAGTGATAATCAAAATATTAACTGACAAACAGTTCTTATAAGAACTTTAATTATCAGATAAAGATCAATCATAATTATTTGATAAGATTATATCAAAATTATTTCTTCTTTAGAATATCTAAGATCAAAGTCTGCATTATATTCATGAGCTCATTTAGATATTTTTTCTTTATCTTCATCATTATAGATTTTGATCATTAAATTTGCTAACTGTTTTTTGAGTTTTTCTTTTTCTTCTATTTCATTTTCATTTTCTTCAGATGCTATATAATATTCATTTAAGATTTTTTTAATAGAATCATAATCACTATCTTTAGCTTTTTCTTCTTTTTCCAATTCTAAATATTTTTCTTCTAGTAATTCTTTAATCTGTTCTGATCATATATAATTATTATAAGTTTCAGACTTACAAGAAATTAAATATTTATTATAAAGCTTAACATTAATATATTCTAATTAGACAAGCTATTTTCTTTAAAAGAAAGATAATTGTTGATAGATAACTAAAAAGATTTCTTGAGCTGATGCTTCTTCAGATTCATTATAGATAATATATTATATTTCTTCTTTTTTATTATAATTAGTAATATATTAAGAGATAAGTATTACTTTTTCAATTTTATTATATTATTGATAAATATTTAGAAGATTATCATCACTTCTTAATTTTCTAATAGTTTCATTATTTTTTTATCAATTCTTATGATTAAATATATATATATATTGCTCAGTATAGTTACAAAATTATTTTATTTCATTATATTCTCAGGTTACTCCAAGAAAGTATCTGACTTTATTTTGAAGTTCATAATAATCACAAGCAGAAAAGTTAAATTATTGTTGAATAAAATAATTTGAACAATATTACTTGCCAGTTTCATTTTTATCTCAAGCTTCAGAGATAATTTTACTATTTACAAAGTATTTACAATATAAATATTTAATTATTCTGCTTTTCATCTTCAATTTCTTTAAGGCTTCATTAATCTTTCTTTTATAATGAATATTTTTTCTGATTCTTGAATATATTTTATTTTTATTCATCAGTTTTTAGTTTTATTTTGAGATAAAATTATTGAAAAATTATTTATATATTTATTTTAACATTAATCTAGATAAGTAGATTATCAAAATATTAAGGATATTCTTGTTTGAAAGTTGATAATTTATGATGATATCAATATTTTGTAAAATTTTGATAGTGAGTTTGTTAAAATTTTTCTTCTAATTTTGAGTATTCTTTTCAGATGAAAGTAGTATCTTTAACTTATACTCTTCTTTAAAGATTTTGATATTTCTGACTTTAAGAATTGAATTTATTATTAAGTAAAAAATCTTTCTAAAATCTACATTATTAAATTATTTGACAGATGTATGAATCTGAATTCAAGATTTATTAGATATTTAACAAAGAAAATTATAATTTTCTAAGTCTTGGTCTTCAATCTCAAACTCATCATCAATAGTTTTATTAAAGAATATTTCAGAATCATTATTACTATTTTCTGATAATGTATTTTATTATTCATGAATAAATTTAATTGATACTCTTTCTTTTTCTTCATTCTAATCAAAGATTATGATATTTTTCTTAAGATCAATTTTAGTATTAATTTATTTAACCAGTCTATTCCTATAACAAGACTATAGATTTAAGCTTTTGTAATATCTATTTTTACTAGAATTATGATTTTATCAATAGTAATAGAGAAGTTATCAATTATTCTAAGTGATTATTTAGAATATTTATTGATATCAAATATAGAGATATTAGATTTTTATTGAATTTTCATTTTAAGTTATTTAAGAAATTCATGATTGATAATATATCCTGATGCTTTAGTATTTACAATTAAGTTTATAGGAGTCTTTCTTATCTTGACTTCATATCAAACTGAGATAGTTTTAATCTTTTGGATGAATATTACTTTTTATTTGAGTTTTTTTTGTGATTTCTTTCTTATTCTTTTTGATATTTGAATTCTTTATTCTAAAGATATCTTAATAAGTTAGATAATAATAATATTAGCTTTTTGAGATGTCAAATTCTCAAGTATATCATAGGTTTCTGCTTTTTTTACAAGAATTAGAAGATGTTCTCTTTCTTTTTTTCATTTTTTTTTCTCTAAATTGGTTTTATCTTCTTCAAAAACTTTTAGTAATAATTGGATAACTTTATTTTCTTTCTCACTTTCTTCTTCTTCTTTCATAATTCTTGTACATTTTCTCTCTTTAGCTAGATAATTATGAGTTGCCAATAAAGAAAAACTGGATTAAGTAGATGAATCACTTGAAAAACTATCAGTAGATGCTTGTAAAACTACTATCAAGTTTTGAATTTAGATCAAATAAGAAGTAGTATTCAGTTTTGAAAATTATTAGATTGCTAATTATTATTTTGAATACTCTAATTTTACTAATTATTATTATTACTATTATTATTCTGATTTTGATTATTCTAATTTTGAGAAATATTTTAATTATTAGATTAAAAATTTTCCAGTTGGAAAATGATTAAATATACTCTACTAACATGTTCTTTTTCTTTACAATTGTAACAAATAATGTTAGATTTATTTCTTGACTAATTTTATAACTAGCTATTATTATTATTCTGATTATTATACTTTCTATCAGATTCTACATGGTCTAATCTACTGGTCAGATCTTGCAAAATCTTAACAAGAGCACTTCATTTACCAGTTGGTTAAGCTTGAATTTGATAATAAGTTTGTTTAAGAATCCAAATTAGCTTTTTCAATATTCTTTGCAATTTTAATAATACTTTTCATAATATCTTCAGTATTTAGATTAATCTATTTTCAAATTTCTAATTTGAGATCTTTCTTGAAAATTTGAATTTTATATTCTTCTGAATATACTTACTCTAGATCTACTTTACTTTCAAGTTCTATAAATTAATTTATATATTCTTTTACAGTTCCAGTTTATTTTAGGGATTCTAATTCATTTTGTCATTATTGTATCTTACAAGACAAATAAAATTTAAGAATAAATTAATGAGTAAAATCATACTTATTATATTTATCATTACTTCAATCAGTTAATTTAAGAGTAGTGCTAATAGTTTATTGATTAAATCAAATAGCAGCTGATTTCTCTAGATATTCTCTTATTATCTTGATCTTTCTTTTATTAGTAATTCTATTAGCTTTTGTGATTACTTTAAAGTCATATAATCACTCAATTAAATTCTGATCATTATCTCTAAATTTATAAATTGAAATAAGAATCTTCTCTATTTTTTGGATCTTTATGAATCTAGTTAATTTTACAAGAGCTTGGATAAAATTTTTCATTCTGTATGATATAATTATTTCTTCTTTTAATTAAGAGCTTTAAAATTTAATTTCTTTAATTATAACTGTTAGTTTTTCAGGATCTTTAAATATAATACTTTCATATTCTGATTCTATTAGTTAATTAGTTAAGAGAATTTCAAAGTTATCTATCTCTTTAAGAACTAAAAGAACATTACTAATAAGATAAGTTTATTATTTAACTATAATTTTTATGCCAAATATAAAGATATTAAATAGTTTGACAATTTCTTTTCAGAGTTGATTAGGTATAAGATTTTATTATATTATATTATCAAATAATTTTTGTGATAATCTGTTATAAGAAACTATATGATAGTCTTGAGTTTAGGTAAGAAAATTTATAAATCTTCTATCTAAGTTCTGATTAGCAGAAAAATAATAAGAGTAGTAGTTATATGATTTGATATAAGATAAGAATTCTCAAGAATTATCTCAATTATATTTATTAAGATATAGATTGATTAGAAGTCTAATACAAGAGTAATATATATTCATAAACTGATTAATTAAATAGGTAATAATTATTCCAAGAGTAGTTAATTCTTAAAAATAATAAATAAATAATAAATAAAAATAATAGAAATAAGTTAAAAGAATCTCTGAAAATTTGAGATCCACAAAAAAAATACTAAATATTATAAATTATATTTATAAAGATAATATTTATCAGGAATATAATCTATAATAAGTTTTAAGAATGAAGACTGAATTATTTATAAAGGTAAAGAGAATTATAAAGATTTTCTAGTATTAATACTTACAAGTATTATATTAACACAAGTTAAAAATAAAATAAAATAAAAAGAAGTTATGATCATAAAAACTAAACTAAGAGTAAATATCAAAAACTAAATTAACAAATACTATAATTAAAATAAAAGATTTAGTATGCTAACTAAATTTTCTAATAATATCTTTTTAACTATTAGACAAATAAAAAATATATATCAAAACAAATCAAAAGCTTTTATATACAAGAAAGCTTACAAGAATCTTCATAAATCAAATAAAATATACTTGGCTTATTTTAAGTAAAGAATATCTACTAACTATATTTTTTAGAAAAGAAAAATATGTGATTAATCAGAATATAATTTATTATGATAGAAGAGATAATTAAAAATAAAATATCAAGATAAAAATCAAAGAAAAATTATAAGATAAGTATAACTCAAGTATTTTCAAGAATAATTGAATTATTACTATTCAAGTATATTTATTACATGTTTAAGAACAAAGATATTTATACATCTTTGAGATTCTATAAATTCTATTTAAACTCTAATTTATTTGCTACTCTAGTACATAATTATAAGTTTTGAAATAAAAAATAAATAAATAAACAAGTAAAATAAAGAAATAAGATATATATGATAAGTTATAACATAAAAAGATAAGATAAATATTCTAAAGAGAAAAAGATAATAAAAAAAATAAATTAAATTCATTTCTGAACTATTTCTAAAGCATTTCTAAACTATTAATAAATTGTTTGTGAATTATTATTAATTTTTGAGCTAATTATATTAAATCATGACTAAATTCATAATTAATATATCAATTATATTATTTTAAATTATATGTTTTCTAAAAATTATTTGATTGATTATAAATTCAAGATTTGAAAAATTATGAAATTAAAGAAATTTATGTTACTATAGTAATAATATTAATAAATTTCTTAATAAGATTAATGAATTCTTATATGATAAGATGATTAATTCTAAAAATGATAATAAGTTTATTTTAAATTTGCTTGATACTATATTAAAGAAAAAGTTTAATAATATGCTATATTATATAATAAATTAATCTTTTTACTAATTAAAGATGAAAAAATTTCTAAACTAGTAACTAGCAAATTTCTTACTTTAAGTATTAATAAGAGTTCATAATATATATATATTATTTACTTTTGAATTAATTAATAATTGAATAATAATTAATTTTTCATATAATATTATAATGATTATGTAAAAATCAGATCATTCTTGCTTTATAAAAACTTCAAATTGAATATTATTAAGTATTTACAGATTAATAAATTTAAAATAACTATTCATTAATTTATAAATTTTGTGAAGAATGAAATTATTCTAGCTTAAAAAATAGCTTAAAAATAATTACATTATCTTAACTAAAATTACAAGGATCACTCAAAAAATATTTTCTTTAATAATCATGAATAGATGAATGTAATGACTTATTAAAATTAATTTTTAAAATAAATAACTAGTCTATAATTTTTAAATTACTGTCTATGAGAATAAGAATTAAATCAAGTTATTTTGCTAATACTTTATCTAATATTCTTAAACTTATTTTAGTTATCCAGAATGAATTAATTTTTTATACAAATGATGATATTATTATTACTTGAGATCTTATAGATGAAAATAAAATATAGCACAAATCACAAAAACTTAATATTTATATAAGTAATTTTCAAGAAGATCAAGTAATAAATAACTTATTTTCTAATTATAAATATCTTATATATATCAATATCTATATTATTATTCATTTGAACTCAAATTAAGATGATTAGTAAATAATGATAATATTATAAAACAAGTAACTAAAAGAGTTATTTCAATTTTTAAACAAATATATCCAGATAAGATTATACTTTTTATATTTGATAGTAATTATAATTATATTATTTTTACTAATAATATTCTAATAGTTTTATATATAAACTTAAAGAATAAAAATAAGTAATTACTTTTTCATAATAATCAGATATTTGATAATTTTTCTTATATTTTAATAATTATAGATATTGATAATATAACAAAATCAAAGGATATCTGATAAATTCTCTAAGAGTATAAGTTATAGATACAAAATTTAGAGAGATAATATAATATATATAAATTACATATTTCTAATCTAGTAAATTCAAAATATTATATAATACAGATTCTTAATTATCAGCCTGATTTTACATCACAAAAAATTACTTATAGAAGATATATATATATTTTATTCAAAGTTTTATTATAAACTTAATTTTATTAAGTTATTTTAAAAAAAATAAAGTGAAACTTATATTATATTATAATTATATCTTAATTCTGTTTGGTTTATTAATTCTTCTTGTTTTATTTCATAGTTTGATATCAGTTATGCTTATTATAGTGATTATTATTATATTTTTTAGATAATTATAATTTTTGATCATATCTAGAGCTTATATTAGATTTTATATTTCTCTTAAATTTATTTCTACTGAATGATCTTAATAATAAATATGATCTTAATTATGATCTAGATATTTAGTTACTTTTCTTTTCAAGTAAGTATTATTTTCTTTCTTGTCTAGAGCTTGTACTAGATTTTGTATTTTACTTAAATTTATAGTATCTACTTCTACTTAATAAGTATAATACTAAACATGATCTTTGATTATAATCAAGATTATTATATTTTATATGATTTTATATAAATATTACAATATATATTTTTATTGGTAAGTCTTTTGATATATTCTTTATCTGAAAAATAATTTGATATCTGTAGTATTTTTAATTATTATTATTTTACTTATTTTGTTATTCTAATTATTTTTATAGTACTTTATTTTCTTATTTTAATTTATCTTTTTCTTCTTATTCTATTTATCTTTAATTATCTTGTTTTTCTTTTTCTTTTACTCATATTTTTTCTTCTATCTTGAATTTTTAATAATGTGATTTTGCTTTGTTATATAATTCTTTATGAAAGTTGAGATCAATAATTGCTTGTTCTAATTTATTCTTCTATTCAGTTATTTGTGATATTGATATTTTTATTATAATATTATTCTTATATATCTTAAATCATTATTGATAATATTTTATTTTTTCTTTATCATTTAATATTTTTCTTTATAATAATTATCTTATTCTCTTAGAATCTTGATATTATTAAATAATTCTATTATTTTAGCATTTTTTTTGATAATATATATTTTTATTTTTATTTTAAGAAAGTTATAAAAGAGTTTTTATTCTAATTATTCCTATTTTTTAATAATTTATTATAATCTTTTTTCTAATCTATTTTTATATTGATAAAATACTTCTTATACTTTTTCTAGTCATTTATTAATAATTCTTGATTTTTTTTTAATTAGTTATTTTCTTTTTGTAATTCTTCTAATTCATCTTTTTGTCTTATATTTTTTAGTCATAATTTATTATTTTCTGCTTATAATATCTGATTCTCATATTATAATCTTCTTATTTATATGATTAATATTTTTATTATATCTTTATCATTAGATGATTTATTACTCATTTTTCTGTTAATAATTCTTTTATAGTATTAATTTGTAATTTTAATCTTTTATTATCATATTTTAATTGTTGATTAGTTTTCTAAAGTTTATTATATTTTTGAGTGAAATTTGTTATTATTTCTTTTAACTTGAATTATATAAGTATTATTTTATCTTTTATAACATAAAAAAATATTTGCTTAAAATAGAAAGTATTTTATATTAGAAACTTGAAAAGTTACTTATAAAAATAGTTATAAAATAGTTATAAAAATCTATTTAATTTTATAATAGATTATTTTTATATAATATATCATATATTTTTTATTCTAAGTTATTTATTTATTATTCTTATTTTTTATTTATTTTGAATTAGATAATTAATTTTTTCCATTAATTTAATATTATTTTTGTAATAATATATCTTGAAGATATTTATTTGCTTCTGATATCAAGTTAAATAATATATATATGACAGTATAATATAATCAGATTTTTCTTTACTTACTTCTTTTAATTATATTATTCTGGGTCAGGTTATTTCTATTTAAAAAATAAAATACTATTTTTCTGAATCTTATATGAATAATTTGATTTATCAGTATTAATTATATATAATTCTTTTTCTTGTATATATTGTTATCTTTTTGGTGTGAGTTCTGAAATGAGAGCAAGTATTAAATCTAATATTATAAAAGCACATGATAAAAATGACCACATGCTTAAAGTAATATTTGGGAGAGTTTTTAAAAGATTTATTAACAAGAATATATCTACTATTATTTCAAAGTTAATCTAAAGGTAGATAATAATAGTATTCTTATTGTGACTAGCTAGAATATAGTCTAATTCCAATATGTATTTTCAAGACAGATGTAATGTTCAGTTTATTAACAAGATAAATTAATAGATCTTAATTAAGATCTATTCTACAAGAGAGATTCCTTAGAATTCTCTTAAAATTATAATCTACTAAAATATGAGTTAAAAACTAAACTTATAAAACTCAAACTAAACTAAATAACTAATTATCTGATTGCTTAATTATCTGTCTATCTAAATTTACTAGCTAAGATATATCACTTTTATATATTTTAGAGATTATACAAATAATACTTTTGTTATGATACTTATACTAGTTTTCTATGATCTAAATATTACTTTAACTAGTATCATAATATTAGTTTTGTTATGATAATATTATTAATTTTGCTAACTTTGCTATAATAATTTTGTCATAATTATTATATTTATAAAATCTTTTAAAAATATCTATAAATAATATTTTTTAAAGCTAATATCCAATAAAATATAAGTAATTATTCATCTAATCATATTGTGATATGAAGTAATCAATAATAAAATTAACTAATATTTTACTAAAAGTTCATATCACAATAAGATCCTCTTTATTAGCATTTTACTCTGCAAAATTTAAAGCTAAGTGCCAAGTTTCTATAAGACTTAGCAATTCTTCAAAGTTATTATTAGTTATTCTTCCTAACTTAATTGATGATAACTTTCTTAAATTCAGAATTGCTTGCTCTGAAATGTATTGAAATAACTTGTTAGCTCTATTAGCAATTTTTTAATGCCAAAAGGTTAAGCTTCTAGTTATTACTTGTGAGAGTTTATTGTATAAGAATAACTTTTTTCTAGTTAAGTTTGTAGTAATAATAATATTTACTATTTCTTGATCTGATCAAAGTATGTTATAATTAATATTTTTACTAGATACTATTATGATAACTATTTCTAAAACAATATCTTTTAAGATAATTTTTGCTCTTGATTTGCATGTTGCTAGTAATTTTTAAAGAGTTTGAATGAATAGAAAAAAAAATAATAAAAGAAATAAATTCTACTAATAAATTAGATTATTTATAATAAATAATATTCTACAAATAAGCGTGATATAAGATAAATATAATAAATTAAAGAATAATATAATATAGTTAATTTGAAACATAAAAATTCTGAATTAATATATTTTTCAGAAAGATTATATGAAAAAAGATTTTTCAGACAAATAGAATTATAATACAGACTAATTTTTATATCTAATTTTCATGCTATAGTATGTAATTATATAATTTCAGCTGCATTATTACAGATCCAGGAGTTGATGTAATTTTATATCATATCAAATAATTGTTCAGCTACACAATTTCTATTAGTATTCTCTAAATTAGTTTGATTTTTATATTTATTTACTGTTTTACTATTAATTTCTCTTTTATTTTTATAGCAAAACTATACTTTTTCATTATCTATATCAGCATTATTGATGATAAGATTTTTTCATGTATTTTGTTAAGTCTGAGAAGAGAAGAATATTATTTTATTATTATTATTTACTCTTTATTAAAAATTCATAAACTTATTTCATTATTAAACTGGTAAGTATTGTTACTTACTTTTCTTTACCTATTTTACCTATATTGCTATTATTATTATTGTGTTATTGAACTGTGAGAGAAACTATTAGTTGATTATTTGAATTATATCTGTGAAGTTTTTCTTTCTTGAAACTTGAAATTTCAAGAATCTGAGAGAGTGAAAGAGAGTTGTGATATTATATCATTATTCTCTTTATTTTTTTTGTCATTGCTAGCTGTGATGATTCATGAAATGCTAATTGTATCCTATTCATGCTCACAGATAACTCTGTTATTATTATTCTTAACTTTTTGAACAAAAGGTAAGTTACTTTTGCATTCATTACATTCTTGATTATCTAATCAGTAATTGATAAGTTGAATGACTTTATATTCTAAATGCCAATTGATTTTGACTTCTTTCAGAATCAAATCATAACTACTGAAGCTAAAACTATGTATTTCATAAAGTGATGCTGAGCTTTTTGAATGTTATGAGAAATAAGAGAGAAATTCTCTTTCTTTCAATTTAATATATTCTCAAAAAAATATAAACAGATATAGTTTCTCATTTATATTTCAATAATATTCAAGATAAGTGATAAAGTGAGGAATTTTTCATCCTTTTCTAGCATTAAGAGATAGAATTTCTTCTTCTTTTTGAAAATTAATTTGTGATGAATGAGTAATCTCTTTTTCATCTTTTTCTGTAAGATTGATAATAAATTTTTCTTCTTTATTAATAAAATATAATCTATAATCTCTATAATTCATTCTTTTTCTGTTTCTATATTAATGACAGTAATAATTTTATAAACTATACTGATGATCTTGATATTGTTATTCTAACCAATTTTCAGTTAGAATAATTTTCTTAACTTTTAAATATTGATAATATTGATGACTAATGTGAGAAGAGTTACCCTAATATTTAGAATTACTAATATGTGATACTTTAAAGAGTTGATTATGAGTGATATACTTTGAATAATAGCTTTTAAGATAATGATATTCTTCTACTAATTTCAATTTAATCCACAGAAAATTCTTTATCTATATCTGAGTTGAATTTGGTAACTCTATAAAATTATTTTTTCACAGAGGAGATATCAAAAAGTTGTAATGTGAGTTCTATTTTAAGAGTGAGTATTAAATTTAATATTACAAAAATATGTAATAAAAGTGATCACATGCTTAAAGTGATGATTGGGAGAGTCTTTAAAGGTTTATTAACAAGAATATAAATATTATTATTTATCTAAAGATAGGTAATGATAGTATTCTTGTTGTAACTAGCTAGAATATAGTTCAATTTTAAAATATGATTTCAAGACAGATATAATATTCAGTTTATAACAAGATAAAATAATATATCTTAATCAAGATCTATTCTACAAGAGAGATTTCTTAGAATTCTCTTAAAACTAAATCTACTTAAATGCAAATTGAGAATTAAACTCATAAAACTTAACTAAACTAAATAATTAAATATTTTACTATTAACTATCTATCTAAATTCACTAGCTAAGATATATTACTTTTATATATTTTAGAGATTATACAAATAATACTTTTATTATAATACTTATATTAGTTTTGTTATGATTTAAATATTACTTTAGCTAGTATCATAATATTGATTTTATTATGATAACATTATTAGTTTTACTAACTTTACTATGATAATTTTGTTATGATTATCATATTTATAAAATCTTTTAAAAATATTTACAAATAATATTCTCTAAAGCTAATGTTTAATAAGATATAAGTAATTATTTATTTAATCATATTGTGATATAAAATGACCAATAATAAAATTAACTAATATTTTACTAAAAGTTGATATTATAATGCTATAGCTAAAATGACTAAAAAACTTAAATAAAAAGATTTTAACTTGAAAATTTCTATTTATATAATTTAATATATTTTAAAAAAATTTTCAATTTTGATATTTGTCATCTATTATAGATTTTTTTTTTATAGTTTTATCATATTACAGCTCATCTTGAATAGATATAAAAATATATCTATCAAAATTGGTCTTATATAATTTTTTCTGATAAAATAATTCTTTAAATATTCAGAAATACTTAACTAATAAAATACTATTATAAAATATTATGATCATATAAAAGTATGATAAAGTATCTCTATAAAATTTATGCTTGAAATACTTTTAATATACAAGAATCAATTATATTTATCTTATTTACTAAAAACTTCAATACTAAAAAATATCAAAAAATTCTTGAAATACATCTTTTTTTTCATATTTCTGTAGCAGATTATAAGTTTTATTTTTAACAAGACAACTCTCTAATCCATAATACAGATAAAATAATTAATTTTTTTTATCATCATAATATTTAAATTCTTAATTGATCTTCTTACTTACTAGATATTAATCTCATTAAAAATTTATAGATTATATTTAAGAAAAAGATGGAAAAGAAGATAAATTTATAATTAATCAAAAAAAAAACTTTTAACAACAAAATTTTAAATAATAATATAAATGAAATAAATAAATTTGAGCAAAAATCTCTTTCTTTGATTAGCAAGAAGTATGAAGAATTATATTTTGATAGTAATTAAATAGAGAGAAAAAAATTGATTATTAAATTTTTATAAATAATTAGTAATTATATTTGAGAATGTGTATACAAAATTTTTGTATATATTATAGCTAATTACTTATTCATATGGTATAGTAAATGTGATATAGTATATGATGCAGCTGCAGCATGTGATATAATAATCACCAATTACTATTAAATCAGGTGAATAAGTAATTTTATTAATTAATCTTATTTATAATTAATTCTATTTTTAAATCTATATTATTATTCATATTTAGCTTTATTCAAATATTAATTTAGCTATATATGTCACACCTAATTTATAGTTTTATTAAATTAATAATTTTCTAATTAATTATTATTAATTTTCTTTCATTTCTCA
>CAJVPS010001114.1:0-17319 GCA_910591765.1 Ambispora leptoticha | reverse complement strand
TTAAAAGTAATAAAAATTTAAAGAAAATATCAAAGTAAAAGTTTTATATTTATAAAATAAAATTTTTAATAAGTGATTAGTATATACACATATATATATTACTAAATAAGATTTGTATAAAATTAAGAGATAAATAAATAAATAAATATCATGAGACTAAAGATCTAGTTTTTATTTTCTTCTATTATTAGTATCTTCATATAATCAATAATTATTCTTGACTCAAAATAATCATTTCTATTATGATAACTTTTTAGTTAAGTATTATTAAAAGTTTTGCAGAATAACTGATCATATTAATTTTGCAATTTATAAGCTCTATTGTTAAGAGTTTGATAAATATAGAATTATTTTGTACTTTATTATAACTAAAATTTATTTCTGTAAGTAATATATTACTTCATATTATATACTAAAACTTTATAATTAATTTCAAATTATATGATTCTTTATAATTTTGAGTCATATCTTTCTTTTATTTATTATTATTATTTTTTAATTCAATTTTATACTGTATTAATATTATTTGGTAAATGATGAATTAAAAAGAATATTTAATCTAATATCTCATCTTCTTCATTTTTATTTTCTGCTATTGGTGATGAATATTTCAAATTAATAGGTAATTAGGTATCTTTTTTATAAGTCAAGAAGAAAGATTTATATTTGATAATATTATTTTGAAGTATTCTATATACAAATAATGCTGATAGTATGTACACATCCCATTATTTATCTAATTTAATACAATATTTTTGAAATATTTTACATAAAATTCTATTAAATTATTTTACTATTTTATTAGTTTGTGAATAATATGATAATGAAAACTTGTGTTTAATTTCAAATCAAGTGATGAATTCTTCAATTACTTGAACTGTGAATTTAGTTTCTTGATCAGATTATAATTTTTTAGGATATCTATATTTACAAATTATTTCTTTAAAAATAAATTTGATAATTATATTAGCTTTATTTGAAATTACTTTTGCTTTAGACTATTTAGTAAGTGAATCTATTACTATAGTAATATATTGATTTCTTTTCTTGATTACTTTGCAAGAGTCAATAAGATTAATTACAATTCTATCAAAGAGCTATCCAACTTTAATAGAATATAAAAATTATTTTGTAATTTATTCACTAGTTTTTTTGATAAGTTTCACAAGATTTAACAAAGTTCTCTATATCTGTTCTTATTTTATTTTACCAATATCTAATAGCTATTTATTAATAAGTTCTATCAAATTCAAAGTATTCAGCAAGTAAATCTGAATATATACTAGTTATTACTATTTTAATTTCATTTTCTTTCAGTACTCAAAGTGATGTGATAGATTTTTTTCTTCTATTCTTTTTATAAAAAACTCTATTAATTATTAAAAAATATTTTGATTACTAATAAATTTTCTTTTATTATTCTTTAGTATATCTTATAGAATAACTTTTATTTTCTAGGTATCTCATTAAATTATAATATATTATTAAATTTATTATGTTGAATTAATCAGATTTGAATAATCTATTTAAGTAATTATTTAGTAAAAGTTATTTTAAATATTTTATTGATTAAGTAAATATTAATATTTTACTCTTGCAAATATATTCTAGAGAGTATATTCATATTTTAATTAATTTTTCCAGCTCTATAGATAATAATAAAGTTATATTCTATTATGGTTATTATTTATCTTAAAATTTGGGATTCAGAATTAACTTGTTTAGTAAATAGCTATTAAAGTGCATTATAATTAGTAATAATTTCAAAAAAAGTTCAAGAAGATAATATCAAAATTATCTAACAGTTCAAATTACAGTTAGAGCTTCTTTTTTTAGTAATACTATAATTCTTTTCTGTTAATTTAAGTGAAATACTTGTATAGGTTACTACTTATTCTCTTTCTTCATCATTTTTTTGAAATAATACTATACCAAGTTCAGAGTCAGAGGCATTAGTATATAGATAGAATTTCTTGATAAAATCAGAATAGATTAGAATTAAAGTAGAGATAAGTTTTTCTTTTAAAGTCTGAAATATATTTTCTTGATCTATAATCTAAATGAAAATGATATCATTCTTTAAAAGTTTAAATAATAATGTTGTTATTTATAAGAATTCTTTAATAAATTTTTTATAATATTCAACTAGTCCTAAGAATGATCTAAACTTTTTGATATTTGTTGATATAGAAAATTCTTAAATTTATTGAATAGTTGAGAAATCAGGTAAAATTTCATCTTGAGTTATAATGTGTTCTAGAAAGAGTAAGTTATCTTAAGTAAAGTTACATTTTTCTAAATTAAGTTTTAATCTAGCTTCTCTAATTTATTAAAAAACTTTTTGTAAATACTCTAGATATTCTTTTCAAGTTTTGAATATATATTTATATTATTAATATAGATCATAATGAATTTCTAATTATAATCTCCAAGTATGCTATCCATAGCTTATTAAAAAGTTATTAAAATATTATAAAGTTGAAAAGATATAACTTTAAATTTGTATAATCCTTTTCTAAAAATAAAGATTATCTTTTCAATATTAGATAATTCCATTTTGATTTGCTAGTAATCAGATATAAGATCTATAAATAAAAATCATTTTACATTTTCAAGATTATTCATCATCTCATCAATTCATAATAAAAAATAGATATCTTTTTTGATAAGTATATTAAGTTTTTTATAGTTAACATAAAATTATTTCTTGTTATTTTTCTTGACTGCTAATATAATAAGTAAAGCTCAAAGACTGTTAGATTTTTGGATGATATTTGTATCTAATATTCATTGAATTTTATTATGAATAAATTCTTGATTAAATATTATTATTCCATAAGTCTTTTGATAGACAGACTTTTTATTTCTAATATTAATTAAATATCAAATAATATTAGTTCATCTAAATTTATTAAGATCTGATACAAAAATATCTTTATATATTTGTAATAAGTTATGTAAAATATCTTGTTATCCAAGTGTTAATTCTCTTTGTTCAACTACTTTTTTGATTTTCTTTTTGTCTAGGAAATATACTTTTATTTTATCTTTTCTAATTGATTTAAATTTTTGAGTTTCACAAAATGATTCTTTTAATTCTTTTCTAGTATTTACAAATATTATTTCTTTAATTAGAATAAGTTATAAGAAGATTACTTAGTTAATTTATTTATTAGATCAAATTTTATAAGATTCATTAGAATTATTATGCAAAAGAATTTCTATATTTCCAGTATATTCAGTATTAATGATTCTTCCTTTAACTTTATTTCTTTCTTGGCTAGTAATAATTAAGATATTAATTAATAAATAGTTTTTATAAAAACTTTAATTATTAAATAAAGATCAATCATAATTGTTTGATGAGGTTAGATCAGAATAGCTTCTTCTCTAGAATATCTAAAATTAAAGTCTATATCATATTCATGAGCTCATTTAGGTATTTTTTCTTTATCTTTATCGTTATAAATTTTGATCATTAAATTTGCTAACTATTCTTTGAGTTTTTCTTCTTCTTCTATCTCATCTTCATCTTCTATAGATACTATATAATATTCATTTAGAATTTCTTCAATAAAATTATAATTACTATCTTCAGCTTTCTCTTCTTTTTCTGGATCTAGATATTTTTCTTCTAGTAATTCTTCAACCTATTTAGATCATATATAATCATTATAACTATCTGAATCACAAGAAATTAAATATTTATTACAAAGTTTTATATTGATATATTTCAATTAAGCAAGTTATTTTCTTTAAGAAGAAGATAGTTATTGATAAATAATCAGAAAGATTTCTTGAGCTAATGCTTTCTCAAATCTATTATACATAATATACTATATTTCTTCTTTTTCATTATAATTAGTAATATATCAGACAAGTATTACTTTTTTAATTTCATTATTCTATTGATAAATATTTAATAAGTTATTATCACTTCTTGATTTTCTAATAGTACCATTATTTTTTTGTTAACTATTATAATTAAATATATATACATATTAATTCAGTATAGTTATAAAAATATTTTACTTTATTATATCTTCAGATTATTTCAAGAAAATATTTAGCTTTATTTTGAAGTCCATAATAATTATAGATAGATAAATTAAGTTATTATTAAGTAAAATAATTAGAATAATATTGCTTGCCAGTTTTATTTTTATCTCAAGCTTCTGAAATAGTTTCATTATTCACAAAGTATTTATAATATGAATATTTAATTATTTAGCTTTCTATCTTCAATTTTCTTAAAGCTTTACTTTTAGAAAAGAATCTTTTAATTGATATCTTTTCTGATTCTTAGATATATTCTACTTTTAATCACCAGTCTTTAGTTTTATTTTGAGATAAAATTATTAACAGATTATTTGATGTATTTATCTTGATATTAATTCAGATAACTAAATCATCAAAGTATTTAGGATATTCATATTTAGGAGTTAGTAATTTGTGACAATACTAACATTTAGAAACAGATCCTCTTTAGTCAAAAGTTTATTAAGAATTTTAATAATGAGTTTATTGAAATATTCTTTCTAATTTTGAGTATTTTTCTCAGATAAAAGTGATATCTTTGACTTATACTTCTTCTTCAAAAACTTTAATATTTCTAATTTTAGAAATTAAATTTACTGTGAAATAAGAAACTTTTCCAAAATCTACATTATTAAATCTTCTGGATGAAATATGAATTTGAGTTCAGAACTTATTAGATATCTAACAAAAAAAATTATAATCTTCTAAATCTTGATTTTCAATTTTAAACTCATTATTAGTAGTTTTACTTGAGGATATTTCAAAATTATCATCACTATCTTCAGATTAAGCATTTTATTATCTATGAATAAATTTAATTAATATTCTTTTTTCTTCTCTATTCTAGTTAAAGATTATTATATTTTTCTTGAGATTGATTTTAGTATTAATTTTATTTAATCAGTCTATTTCTACTACAAGACTATAAGTTTGAGCTTTAGTAATATTCACTTCTACTAGAATTATAATTCTATTAATAGTGATAGGGAAGTTATCAATTACTCCTAAAGATTATTTGAAATATCTATTGATATCAGATATAGAGATATTTGATTTTTATTAAATCTTTATTCCTAATAATACATCCTAATATTTCAATATTAATAATTAAATCTACAAAAGTTTTATTAATCTTAACTTCACATTAAGCTGAGATTATTTTAATTTTTTATTCAGATAAAGTCTTGATGAGCTGGATAATAGTAATATTAATCTTCTGAGATATCAAATCTTAAAGTATATTATAGATTTTTGCTTTCTTTGCAAGAATTGAAAGATAAGCTTTTTCTTTCTTTTATTTCTTCTTTTCTAAATTAGCTTTATCTTCTTCTGGAACTTCTGATAAGGATTGAGTTATTTCATTTTTTTTTATTTTTTTATTTTTTTTGATAATTCTTTGATATTTTCTTTCTTCAATTAAGTAATTATGAGTTATTAACAAAAAAGAACTAGATTGAATAGATATATCAATTGAAGAATTATCAGCAAATGCTTGTAAATCTGCTATTAAATTCTAAATTTGAATGAGAAGAAAAGTAATATTTAGATTTTATAAAATATTAAATTATTAATTAGTGTTTCAGATATTCTGATTTTGATAATTATTATTATTACTATTATTATTCTAATTTTGATTATTCCAATTTTGAGAGGTATTTTAATTATTAAATTGCTAATTTTCAGATTAAGAGTTATTTGGACATGCTTTACTAATATATTCTTTTTTTCTATAACTATAATAAATAATAGTAAATTTGTTTCTAGGATAATTTTATTGCTAATTATTATTATTATTCTGATTATTATATCTTTTATCAGATTCTATACAGCCTAATCTACTGATCAGATCTTGCAAAAATTTTAGTAAAAATATTCTATTTATCAGTTGATTAAGCTTGAGTTTGATAATAAGTTTATTTAAGTAGATCTAAATTAGCTTTTTTCATATTCTTGACAGTTTCAATAATGCTTTTCATAATATCTTCAATATTCAGGTTAATTCATTTTCAAATTTTAGGCTTGAGTTCTTTCTTGAAAATTTGAATCTTGTATTCTTTTGAATAGACCTTCTCTGGATTCACTTTGCTTTCTAGTTTCATAAATTAATTAATATATTCTTTTACTATTTTAGTTTATTTCAATACTTTCAATTTATCCTATTATTATTATATCTTATATGACAAATAAAATTTAAGAATAAATTGATAAGAAAAATCATGTTCATCATGATTCTTAGTTATTTATTTATTTAATCTGAGAATATCACTTATAGATTATTAATCAAATCAGATAGTAACTGATCTCTTTAAATATTCTCTTACTATCTCAATTTTTCTTTCATTAGTAATTCCATTGACTTTAATAATTATTTTGAAGTCATGTAATTATTCAATTAGATCCTAATTATTATTCTTAAATTTATAAATTAAGATAAGAATCTTTTTTGTTTTCTATATCTTTATAAATTGAGTTAATTTTCCAAGAGCTTGAATGAGACTTTTCATTTCTTTCATCATAAGTATTTCTTCTTTTGATTAAGACTTTTAAAATTAAATTTATTCAATTATGACTATTAATTCTTCTAGGTTTTCTAAATTACTATTTTCATATTCTAATTCTATTAGTTGATTGGTTGAGAGAATTTCAAAGTTATCTGTCTCTTCAAGAACTAAGAAAATATTATTGATTAGATATGTCTGTTATTCAACTGTAATTTTTATTTCAAATATAAATATGTTAAGTAACTTGACAATTTCTCTTTAAAGTTGATTAGGTATAAGATTTTGTTATATTATATTATTAAATAATTCTTATGAGAGTCTATTATAAGAGATCATATAATAGTCTTGAATCTAGATAAGAAAATTTATAAATCTTTTATCTGAATCTTGATGAGCAGAAAAATAATAAGGACAATAGTGATATGATTTAATGTGAGATAAGAATTTTCAAGTATTATTTCTGTTATATTTATTAAGGTGTAGATTAATTAAAAGTCTAATAAAAGAGTAATATATACTCATAAACTAATAAATTATTTAGGTAACAAATACTTCAAGAGTAGCTAATTCTTAAAATAATAAAATAAATAATAAAAATAATAAAATGAGTTGAAAAGAGATCTCTGGAAGATGAGATTTACAGAGAGGGTATCAAATATTACAAATTATATTCTGAAAGATAGGTTTTATCAAGAATATAGTCTATAATAAGTTTTGAGAGTGAAGATTAAATTATTTATAAAGGTTAAGAAGATAATGATTATTTTAAAGATTTTCAAGTGCCAATACTTATAAGTATTATATTAATACAAGATACAAATAAAATAAATTAAAAATAAAGTTATGATTACAAAAACTAAACTAAAAGTAGGTATCAAAAACTAAAGTAACAAATACTATACTAAAAACAAAAGATTTAATATATTAATTAAATCCTTTAACAGTATCTTTTCAATCATTAGGCAAATAAAGGATATATACCAAAATAAAATAAAGCTTTTATATGTGAGAAAGCTTACAAGAATCTCCTAAATTAAATAAAATATATTTGGCTTATTTTAAGTAGAGAGCATTCATTACCTATATTTTTCAGGCAAGAAAAATATATAAATAATTAAAATATAATTTATTATGATAGAAAAGATAAATAAAAGCAAGATATCAAGACAAAAATCAAAGAAAAATTATAAGATAAGTATAACTCAAGTATTTTCAAAGATAATTGAATTATTACTATTCAAATACATTTATTTCATGTTTGAAAACAGAAATATTTATATATCTTTGAGATTTTATAAGTTTCTATCTAAATTTATTTACTACTCTAGATTATAATTACAAATTTTGAAATAAAAGATTAATAAATGAACAAGTAAAATAAAAAGATAAGATATATGTAATAAGTTATAAAATAATACAAATAATGAAATAAAATGAAAAGATAAAATAAATATTTTAAAAAAAAAAGATAAATAATAAAAATAAATTAAATACATTACTAAATTATTTTTAAAGCATTTCTAAACCATTATTAAACTATTTGTAAACTATTATTGACTTTTAGACTAATTATTCATTCATAATCTTGAAGTATTGCTAAAATATTATAAAAATATTATAAAAATATTATTAAATCATAATTGAATTTATAACTAATATATCAATTATATTATTTGAAATCATATATTTTCTAAAAATCAATTGATTGGTCAAAAATTTCAAGTTCAAAAAATTATAAAATTAAAGAAATTTATATTATTATAGTAATAATATCTCTTATTTACTTATTAGTTAAAAAATATTAATAAAAAGTTTAGTTAATATATTATTATAACAAATCTAGTAAGTAAGTTTTCACTTAAATTTATCTTAATAATATTAAGTTGAGAGAGACTAAAATAATTAAAGAATAAAGAGAAAAAATTAGACTATACTTTCAATAATAATAAAGATTTTTAAGATCTGTACCAATATCTACAAATATTATCTTAAATAAGAATAATAAAATATTAAAAGAATAAAATAAATTAAGAAAATTATAAAGATTAATTAGTTAAGTTACTAATAATTAATATAATTCAAGATTTAAGTTAATTAAATAATAAAACTATTAATAATCAAAAAAGACTATGACTAGAGATAGCATAGTAAATATATGATACTTATTTATTATCTGTTGTAACATATTGTAACTCCAAAATTTTATAAGTCATAACTAGTTGTAACTAAAAAATACTTATTTGTTATTATGTTATAATAGTTAAGAAGTTATCTTTAACTATAACTAAAAAAAAGATAAAAACTAAGATATGAAAACTAAATAATTAAAAAAATATAGCTTATTTATAGTAAAGATCTTTTATTCTCAAAATAATAAAATAAATAAAATAAAAAATATAACTTATTTATAATAGAGATTTTTTATTCTCAAAATAATATCAAAAATTAAAAATCAATATAATATTATAATTTAAATTAAAATTAACTTTATATAATCAAAGAAATAAAACTGAGTAAGCAAAAGGATACTAATATAATTAGAAAAGAAATCTTTTAAAAGATTACTATTATTATGATAATAAACTTTTTAATTATATTTTTCAAATAATTCAATTCAAAATTATTTATTTCAAGCTGAGATAGCAGATTCTTTTATAAATTTTTCAAATATAAAAATTATTATAGTATTACTAGTTAATACTATCTAAATATACATATTATTATTATAAAAAATTATAAATTAAAGTATTAATAGTTTAAATATTAATATTAAAAAGATAGATATTTGAGAATATTAAAAGATATTAAAAGATGTTAAAAGATATTTAAAATATTAATATTTATGAATATATGTAAATATGTATGAATATTTGTGAATAGTTAAAATATTAATATTTATAAATATATATTGTAAGATTATTTTGTTAATAGTTATAAATAAAATAAAATATAATATTAATAGTTTTAATTTTATAACTTATAATTATTTTTATTATTTAAAAGTATTCAAATCTAAAGAGAAATTACAGAACAAACAGATTTTATTTATAACAAAAGAAATAAATACAAAAAGTAAATAAATTAATAATAATTTCTATTTTTAAAATACATATGATTTAACAAATTAATTAATTTAATTCACATATTCAAAGAACAACTAATTATAATTTAATAAGTAATAATAATTATAAATAATAATAAATAAAATATAAATAATAATAAATAAAGGATGAGTAAGAAATTAAAGAATTATTAAAAAAAATATCTAATTAAAAATATTAATTATCTAAATTAATAATATAGGTATATATAGTGATCATTTATATAATAATATGCTAAATCTAATGTATTAAATACATAATAATTATCTATATATTCAGTATGAAATTGATCTACTTAAAAATATAATGCAAAGCTAGTTTATAATATAGATAATGCAAAATAAAAATCTAAACTAAAAAAATCTAAAAGGAAGATAAACTAATCAGAATTGTTATATATGTAAATATTTTATTATTTCATCAAAAATTTAAAAAGAATCTTTAAATATACTATTTTAATAAATACATAAGTTATATGACAGGTAAATTAAAAATATAGATCTTAAATAAAGAGAATATTATATAATATTTAAAAATAGAAATATACCTATAAAAGATAAATATAATAAAAAAATAAATATATAATTATAAAAGAATAAGAATAATTATAGAATAAAATATAAAATTATAAAAATATGAAATTTTATATAATTAAAGAAAGATTATAAAATTAAGGAATTTTATATTATTATAATTCTCCTTCAAAAATTTTATTTCTGCAAAAATTAATTAATAATTTTTAATATTTTTTTCTTATTCAAATGATATAATTTAATTAATATAAATTCAAATTGATTAACAAATACTTTTTCTTTAGACTGATAAATAAAAATAACTTTCTGAATAATATTATATAATCTATCATATATATATTTTTCAAAAGAATCTTTAATATTCTTTTTAAATTCTGAGATATTTTTTAAATATTTATATGATTAAATTAAAAGTAATTATCCAAGTTTATAATATTAAATTATTATTTTATTATTATTATCTAATGGATTATTATAAAGTGAAAATATTACTTTTTTAAATTTCATTAATCAGTCTTTTTCAGAAATAAACTTAACTTCTTCTGATACAGAAATAAGTGATTTTAGTTTTTCTTTAGAAGTAATTGAACTATCAGAATTTATGAATTCTGATTCTTCTTCTTTAGTATTATTACTAATATTAATTTCAAATTTTTCTTTTAATAAAATAATAATAAATATATTTAATTAGTCAAAGTTCAAGTTAATAATTATATTAACTGATTCAGAAGATACTTTAATAAATTTAGTTATTAGTTAAGCATTCAAAAAAGAAATTTTATCTAATTTAGTATCTTTAATAAATCTAATTATATAAATAGATTCAAAAGAGAAATATAAATTTCTTGTTTAATATTATTGCAAGTAAGTAATTCAAAAGTTAAAAAGATAATCATTTCAAAGGATTATTAAGTAAGTATCTCTTGATATATCTCTTCAAAAGATTTAATCATTTAAAAAGTAATCTAAGTAGATAATTAAGACATAATAAAATAATAAAAATAAAAAAGATAAAAAAATCTAAAAGATATGAGATAATAAAAGAAAAAGATAATTGATAAGAAAGTGAAAAATATAAAAGAATAAAGAAAAAAAAGAGAAAGAAAGAGAATATTTATATAAATTCTGTATTAATAATCTATTATAAATTTTGAAGAAAAATAGATATAAAAATGAATAAAAATAAGATAGAAGATAATTTCAAATATAAAAATAATAAAAATTAAGAGAAAATTTATATGAGTTACTCAATAATAATTTGTAATTCAAAGTAATCTTGATAATTTGTAATTCAAAGTAATCTTGATAATTTGTAATTCAAAGTAATCTTGATAATTATGATAATATTTGAGTTATTTTTCATTAATAAAATACTTAAGAATATTTTTATTCTGATTATAAAGTTTATAAGAGTTATATTTAGTATAATTATGAATATAATATTATTTTTTATTTCAAGTAAATTGAAATTTATCTCTAATTATTAAGTATTATTTCATGTCAAATATTAATATTTTGTTTTTAATTTTGAATATTATTTCTTTTTGAATTTTATAATTATATCTTTGAGAATATTATAATTATTATTCTTCTATATTTTGTTTTACTTTTAATATTTATTGAGATAATTGATCTATTATATGATACATTTATTATATTAATTTTTCTTTTTCTGTAAAATCTTCTTCTAAATAAGCAGAAATTTTTAATTCAATTGGTAATTTAGTATTTTGTCTATAAGTTAAGAAAAATAATTCATACTTTGTTATTAAATTTTGATTAGTCCAATAGATAAAAAAAGTAGCAAAAATAAAAGTATTCCATTTTTATTCATATATTATTATTAATTTTTGTAATATTATACATAATATTTTATTAAAGTATTCTATTATTCTATTAATTTATAAATAGTAAAATAAAGAAAATTTATGTTTGATTTCAAATTTTATTGATAATTCTTTAACTATTTTATTAATAAATTCTAATCTATTATCTGATTAAATTTCTTTAAGATATCTATATTTACAGATTATTTTTTTAAAGATAAATTTTATGATTATAATAGCTTTCTTATTAGAAATTGCTTTAGCTTCAAATTATTTTGTAAGATAATTAATTACAATAATATATTGATTTTTAGTTATTATTATTTTACTAGATCTAATTAGATCTATAACTATTCTGTTAAATAATTTTCTAATTTTGATAGGATATAAAGATTATTTAATAGTTTTTTCATCAGTTTGCTGACAAATTTCATAAGTCTTTATATAATTCTTTATATCAGTTTCTATATTATTTTACCAGTATTTTTTTTGCAATTTATTAATAGATTTCTTTATATTTAAAATATTTCAATAATGAATTTAAATATGAATAGTTTCTATTTTATTTTTTTTAATAACTCTAAGAGATATTATTGATTCTTTTTTATAATTAATTTCATATAATATACTATTAATTTATAAAAAATATTTTGTTTAATTATGTATTTTTCATTATTGTTCAAGAATTAATTTTATAGAATAGATTTTATTATTCAAATATCATTATAAATTATAATAAGTTATTAAATATATATTATTATTATGAAAAAAAAAATTATTTAATAATCTTCTAAATATATTTGAAATAAAGTATCAGCATTTTAATTTTTTCTTCTAGATTAATAAATAATAATAAAAATATATTTTATAAGAAATATGATCTATCAATTTATTCTAGCAAAATAATTTTATTAATTTTTAAATAATTATCTCAAAGTATTATGATTAGTTATTATTTTAAATATAATTTTAAGTATATAATAATGAAATTATCTAATAGTTCATACTACTACTAGTACTTTTTTTTTAATTATTTCATATTTTTGTTTATTTAATTTTAAAGTAATACTTATATAAGCAACTACTTATTCTTTTCTATCTTTATCTTTTTAAGATAAAACAACTTCAAGTTCAGAATTTGAAATATCAGTATAAAGATAGGATTTCTTTGTAAAATTAGGATAAATTAAAACAGATATATTATAAGATGTTATTTAATTTATTAAAATACTTTTTCTTATTTTATAATCTAAATAAATAGTTCTTTATTTTTAAGAAATTTAAATAAAGAGATAATAATTTGAGAAAATTTTTTTATAAATTTTCTATAATATTTCTATAATATTTAATTAATTCAAGAAATGATCTGAGTTTTTTAATAATTCTTGGTTAGAAAAAATCTTTTGTCTTCTGAATAATTAATAGATCAAATGAAATTTCTTCTTCAATTATTATATATTCAAGAAAAGATAATTCTCTTCTGTAAAAGTTATATTTTTCAGATTGAGTTTTAAATTGGTATTTTAAATTCTGTAAAATACTTTGTTAAAATAATTCAAATATTCTTTAAAATTTTTAAAAAATATATTCAAGTTATTAATATATATATTGGCAAAGTTCTAATTATATTTACCTAGTATAGTATCTATAGCTTATTGAAAAGTTACTGGAATATTATATAATCCAAAAAATATAATATTAAATTTAAATAGTTCTTCTCTAAAGATAAAAGTAGTTTTGAATCTATTTTTTTTTATTTTGATTTACCAATATTTAGAGATTAAATCTATAGATAAAAACTAATAAGTATTTCTAAGTAAATCTATTACTTTATTAATTTTAGATAACAGATATATATCTTTTCAGATAATTATATTTAATTTTCTGTAATCAAGATAAAATCTTTTCTTTTTATTTTTTTTAGAAATTATAATAATAAGTAATATTCAAAAACTAATTGATAATCAAATTATTTGTATTTAACATTTTTTAAATTTCTTCATATAAATAATTATTCTGAAAGAGTAATTCTATAAGATTATTATTTAATAGGTAATTCATTTTTAGTATGAATTTTATATTAAATTATATTATTTTGATCAAGTTAATATAATTTAATTACAAAAATATTAGTATTACCTTCTAATAATTAAGTAAGAAATCTTTTTTATTTAACAGTTAGTTTATATTATTTAATAACTTTTTCTTTTTGTTCCTATTCCAAGAAATAAGTATAAGCTTCTTGATGGTTAATAGATTCAAATCTAATTATTTTTTAACTAAATTATTTAAGTTTTTCTCTAGTAGAAACTGATTTAAGTTATTTAACAAATACAAGTTATAAAAATATTTTCTGATCAAATTTAATAATATAATCTTTTTTTAAGTTATTTTGAATAATAATATTAATATTTTCAGTATATCCAGAGTTAATAATTTTATTTTTAATATTAATTTTTTATTTAATAAGAGATGAGTAAGATATTACTTGATATATAATTTCTATAGAAATTTTTATAATAATATATATATCTACTAGTATAATTTAATATGATAGAATTCTAATTACTTCTTTTTTATTATAATAAATATTATAATCAGTATTAGTTGAATAAGTTTTTTCTGATAATTTTTTTTATCTTGATTATTATAAACTTTAATTATATAATATTTATCATTTTATTTTACAGAAATATCTTTCAAATAATTATTAAATTATTATAATAGTTTATAAGTATCTAATAAATAATATTAAATTTTTCTTATATCTTATTTAATTTGAATTAAGAAGATTAAGTTGAAATAAAAATTCTAATATAATATTTATCTATATATTTTTCATATTTTCTATATTTTTCAATCTGAGAGTTAGGATAAATTTATTGTGAGATAGATTAACATGAATCAAAATTTTTTTTTACTTTCTTATTGATAAAAAGATCTTGTTTAACTTTATCAGTCTAATTTTTATTTGTTTTAAATTTAGTATAAAAGAATTTATAATCTTTGATAATTATTCAATTAGCAAGATTATTATAGTATCAGTAATATTAGTGATTTGATATAAAAAGATTTTTATGATATTAATATTAACTATTAGATTCTTGCTAATCAAATAATTATTAATTATTTCAATTATATTTTTATATAAACTTTTTGTCAAGTTATTTATAATCTTCTTAAGTATATTTCTTCTATCTGATTTTAATTTCTTCTTGATAGACTTATACTTTATAAATTCTCTTAATACTTCAGATAATTTGAAAAGATATATCTCCAAAATCAATATCTTTTAAATTTTGATTAGAAGTTTCAATAGGAGTTCAAACTTTTTTGATAATAATTTTAATATTATTATTATCTTGAGTTTTTTATTCTTTAGAAGTTATAATATTCTAATCATTATATTATTATATAAAAAAGATTTTCTTTTTTAAATATTATTTTTCAAATTTATTTTTAGAATCTTTTTCAGATTTATTTTTTTCTAAGCTTATTTTATCAAATATAAATTTTTCTTTATCATTATAAATAAACTTTATTAATATCTTTCCTTTCTAATTATTATATTTAAAGATTAAAATTCTATTTTAATATTAATATTAGCTTTGATCTTATTTAAAAAGTTTATTCTAATAATTACTGAATAGATTTGGCTTTAGTAATATTTATTTTAATTGGAATTATAATTCTATTAATATTCAAAAGTAGATTATTAATAGCTCTAAGTGATTATTTAGATACTTTATTTATATTAGATATAAATATATTTGAATTATATTATATTTTTAATTCTATATCTTTAATAAAGTTATATATAGTAATACATTCAAAAATACTAATATTAATGATTAGATCAATAATATTCTTTCTAATTTTAGCTTCATATCAGGTAGATATAGTTTTGAGTTTTTATCTGAGTATTACTCTTCTTTTTCTTTTAGACTCAAGTATTATAACTTGATATATTTCTTTTAATAACTAAGTTCTTTGTGAAGATGAAGTCTAAATGAGTTAAGTAATTGTAATATTAGCTTTTTATTAAGCCAAATCTTTTAGAATATTATAGAATTTAGTCATAATAATGAGTATAGATAAGGTAATTTTACTTTTCTTTTTGTAAATAGTCTTTTTATTAAGTTTTTTCTCAAGTATTTTAAATAGTTTAGTATTATTCATATTCTAATCAAGAATAATTTCAGAAGTATCTTCTTGTTCTTTTTCTTTATAATTATTTAATTATTTATTTTCTTCTATGACTTCTTTATAAAATTGATCTATAAATTTGATTTTATAAGAAATAGTTCTTGAATTTTGAGTTTTTCTATTAGCAGTCAAACATTCATGTCTATCAAATAGTAAATTTACATTATCTTGTTTAATAGTTAATATTTGAATATTATTAATGAGAGTTTATATTTGTGTTAGTAATATATTCTGATTATTATTGATATATTGATTATTACTAGTATTTATCTGATTTAGTGATACATTATTTTATTGCTAATTATTTTTATTTGTTCTTTGATAATTATTTTCAAAGTTATTCTGATTATTCTTTTATAATTATAACTGAGTATAATTAAAATAAATATAACCTGGCTTATTATAATTATAATAAATTAAAACTAATTTAAAATTTTAACTATTAGTTCTATAACCAGAGTTATTTCTGTTATAGTTTAATTCTTTATTGATTTTAATACTTTTTATTTATTAATTAAAATCTTGAAATATTATCAAAATAGTATTTGATATTGAGTTATTCTGATTTGAAATTAGTGATATCCATGAGTTGAAATATCTGCATTAACTTTTTTCACATTCTTGACTACTTGTATCATATTTATAAAAGTTCCATCAGCTGAGATCTGTACTCATTTTCTGATTTCTGATTTGAGTTCACTTCTATAAGTTCTGATTTTATATAATTCTGAATATTTATTCTCAGAATCTACTTTACAAAGTAAATTAATAAATTTATTTATATCTTCTTCAACATTATCAGTCTGTTACAAGATTTCAATCTCATCTTATTATTAATCAATTCTTTTTCTAGTTCAAAAGTGAATAGTAAATTAATAACTGATACTATATAATTGATATTTTCTGATAGAAATAATTATCTTTTTCATAAATCAGGTTATTCTGATTAGTTATATGATTAGTAAATACTTCAAGAGCTTGGATCAGATTATCTAAATTATTATTATTATGGTCCAGTACAAAAATATAAATACATAAACATACTATATATAAATTTTTTTTAAAAGTAAAATATTTATAATTTTAATTATTTAGATATAATTATATACTATTT
>CAJVPS010001113.1:0-17323 GCA_910591765.1 Ambispora leptoticha | reverse complement strand
TTTAAAATATTATTATAATAAATTATAATAAGTTATAATAAGTTATAGTAAGCTATAGTAAGTTATAACAAGCTATAATAAGTTGTAACAAGTTATAGCAAATTGCAATAAGTTGCAACTTGTAATAAGTTGTGGCAAGTTGTGATTTTTATTAAATTTTTTAATAAGTTACAACATATACTTGCAATATAAGTATTACAATATAGTAATTATAATTATGATCTTTAGTCTTATTTACTTACAAAATAATGAAATAAAATATAATTTTATTTAAATCTTTTTAATTGATATATAATTAATAAGTAATTATACTTAAATTAAAAGACTTTAATAATCTTACTATTGAAGAAGTTCTTATTAAAAAAATATATGAATTAGTCATTTTTTGTTTATATAAACAAAAAATAACTTAAATTAGACTATTATAGTCTTATTTATGTTTGCATTATTATTTGAGTAATGATTAGTTCATGAGTTTATCATCATACTTAAATATTTATGATCTATAAAAAAATATGATAATGAATTTATATTATCATTATCATATTTAAATATTCACAATCTATAAAAAATATGATAATAATTTTATATTTACATCATTATATTTTTAGTATTATCAAATTCATTATATACATATTATATATATATTATCTGAACATGTTATATATATGCTATCTAATTATGCTATCAATTAATATATATACTTATATTATGTAAATATTATCAAATATATTATATTAAAGTATGCTAATTTTGATTGCTAAATTATTATTTCTATTTGATAACCCATCAAAATATCTAATAATAAGATATGTAGTATCAAATTATTAATAATTATTAGCTTTACATAATTTATTCAAATATTATTTAAGAATAAGATATATAGTATTGAATTACTAACTATTATAATATATTTAAGTATCAATCAAGAATAAGATACATAATACTGAATTATTAATATATTTGATAATATATTAAAATATTTAATAATAAGATATATAGTTAGTGATTCTAATTGGTTAACTCTTAACCGGTTAACTGCTAGTTAACCAGTTAATCAGTTAAAGATTTCTTATATGGTTAATCATTTTTAGATATAGATATTATTGCTAAATAATAAATAATAATAAATTAACTTGAACGTAATTATATAATTACATTCATTAAATAATAATGATAAATCAACTTGAATATAATTACATAATTATATTTGTTAAATAATAATAATATAAATAAATATTAAAAAAAAGCATCAAGTTATATCTTTTATTCTTATAATCCTATTAATGAAAAATTTCAGACCAATTTTTCATGTCAAGAATCAACCATGTTAATTACACAAATTATACATAATGATAATAATAATCAAACTATCACAAACCAAAATAAAACTATCATCATAAATTAAAATACTATGAATCAAACCAAAATTACTATAAAACAAAATATTACTAATCAAAATAAAATTATCACAAATTAAAATACTATTAATACCAATATTATAGATTAAAATACTATAAACTAAATGCTATTTTCTCTTTCTTTCTCATTTGATTCTGCACTTGATAATCAATAACTTCAAATTTGTGAGTCAATAATGATAAATTTTAATAATTTTGGAGACTTTGAAAAAAGTGTTACTAATATTGAAGATGAATTCATATCATCAGTTATTTCATCAACAATTACTACCCATTTTTCACAAACATCTGTATCAATAATCATTATCCATTCTTCACAAATATCTATATCAATAAAATAAAAAAAAAGTATTCAAAATCAAATATAAGCTGGATATGGAAATGATTTGATAGAGATGAAAATGAATGGAATACTAAATATAAAGTTACAGGATGTAATGCAATTTTTTCTTTGAATACTGCTATATTCTCTTATGCATATTATCTTGATCATGTTCATCTTATAATGAAAAATACATTAACTACTCAAAAAAAGAAATAAAATAACAAATAATTCAAGAATATAATATGATAATTTAGCCACTCTTAAAGAATAAATAGGAATAAGCAGATTTTTATCTCTTGGAATTTATGATTGATAGTTTACAATTATTTACATTATTAGAAAATAAAAAATTCAAAGCCTTTTTAACCACTTTATATTCTAATTATAAGATTCTATGTAATAATATAATCAAAATTTTAATTATGTAAAGTATTGAATTTTCACATTAAATTTTGACTGGCTTACTTGATGAAACTATAATAAAAATAAGTTTTATAACTGATTTATGAACTGAATTTTATCAATTTTATATTGGTGTAACTGCTTATTGGATAACTGAGAATTTTGAGCTTTAACAAGTCTTACTAATAATTAAGAAAATACTATATAATCATACTGGTATAAATATAGCTACAAAATTATAATATATACTTGATCATTGATATATTAATCTATAAGAACAAATTATTACTGGTATAAGTGATAATAATGCAAAAATATTAAAAGTATTTCAGGACTTATAAATTACTAATCTTTCTTGTTGTGCACATACTATTTATTTAGCTATATCTGATAGATTATGAATCAATTCCTATCAAGAATTATTAAGAAAGACAAAAATACTTAATCTTTTTTTTGTTTATCATGATAAATATTGAAGTTGTTTTTTTTAAATATAAAAAGTTCTTCAATCTGACAAAGAAACACTTGCTCCAATTCAAGATGTTGATACAAGATAGAATTCTATATATAAAGTTCTTGAAAGACTTTTTATTTTAAAACCTGCAATTCAAATAATATATAAAGCAATGCAAATAGATAATGATACTAAAATATATAAAAATGATAATAACTTAGCTATATTATTTATGACAAGAGATAAATGGAATGATATTAAGGAATTAATATTTGTTCTTTATCTAATTGTACAAGCTACAAATTTTTTAAGTGATGCAAATTATTTAACTATTTTAATTCTTTATCTAATAATTAAGGATCTTTTTCAATATATATGACATAATACTCAATAACTTAGTTATCAACCTATTATTCAAATTCATAATGCTATTTTAAAGTCAATGGAAAATCAATGGAAAGATTCTTAAGATCTTGAACTTTTGGTATCTTTAATGGATTTACATTTTAAATTACTTGCTTTTATTTTATTTTTACAAAAAGAATATATATTATTTCTAATTTATAATCATATTAATTCATCATCAAAAGTTGAATTCTCTTCATCAATAATTAGCTTATCATCTTTTATGTTATAATTTTTTGAGAAATTTGGAATACAAGATATATATAAAACTAAATCTGAATTAGATCTTTATATAGATATTTCTATTCTTTCTTTAACTGAAAAAAATAATCTAATTCTTTGATAAAAAGTTAATCATAATACTTTTTCTCA
Organism: Ambispora leptoticha; assembly: GCA_910591765.1. Taxonomy (NCBI): domain Eukaryota; kingdom Fungi; phylum Glomeromycota; class Glomeromycetes; order Archaeosporales; family Ambisporaceae; genus Ambispora; species Ambispora leptoticha. Next base: position 13,944 of record CAJVPS010001113.1, on the reverse strand, counting down.
ATTATCAAAAATTACTCATTATTATTTATCTATTTCTGCAAGTTCAGTTTTAGCTGAAAGATTATTTTCTAATGTAAATAATGTTCTTACTGAGAAATATAATTATCTTGATCCAACTACTATTTCAGATCTTTTATTTTTATAATAAAATTCAACTATTTTTATGATTATTTCTAAATAACTTATAATATAGTTTATTATTCAAAAATTAATTTTATGATACTTTTATTTTATATATATTTTTTATTATAATATCAATATGCTATTTTTATTAAATAATTAAAAATTTACTATATATAGAAATATCTATTAATGAACTGATTAATTATAATTAATTACAAAAAATTATAAGATTAACTGGTTAAGAATTTTTAATCAGTTAGAATTACTACATATAATACTAAATTATTAATATATTTGATAATATACCAAAGTATCTGATAATGAGATATATAGTACTGAATTGTTAATAATTATTAGCTTTATATAATTCATTCAAATATCATCTGAGAATGAGATACATAATATTGAATTGCTAATTATTATAATATACTCAAATAATTATTAAGAATGAGATATGTAGTACTGAATTATTAGTAGTTATAGCTTTATATAATTCATTTAAATATTATCTAAGAATGAGATACATAATGCCAAATTATTATTCTTACTTGATAATCTATCAAAGTATAATTTTATTATACATATCTTTTATCTATAATAATTATATCTTGGTGTTTCACTTTTTTTTTTACTCAAAATAATACTTATTTAATAATCTATCAAAGCATAATTTTATATATCTTTTATCTGTAATAATTATTTCTTGATGATCCACTTTTTTGCTTAAAATATTACTCACATTAAAAAATCTTTGGTATTTCATTAAAGCATAATTTTATATATTATATGCATACTCTATTTTGAAATTCTGACATTCCACTCTATTTTATTCAAAATAGTACTTATACTGAAAAATCTTTAGTGATTCATTAATATATAAAAATGAGATATATCACATTTAATCTATTAAAACACAATTTCTGTACATAGTATAGTTTTACTTTGGTAATCCAAAAAATATATTATATTTGATCTAGCAAAGAGTAATAGTATAACTTTCTTATAATAATTTTACTTTGGTGATTCAAGAATTTTTAGCATAAGTTATCTTTATTAATACTATTCAAAGCATATCACATATATATTATATTTTATAATATAATTATTTTAATCTATTACTTACTCAAAATTATATCTTGATCAAAATTATACAATACAAAAATAATCATTAAATATCTCATATATTTTATAATGTAACCATTTATCTTATCCTATATATCAGATTTTCAAGACTGTATAATTCTATAAATTTCTGTAATTTATCTTATCTCTATATTAGAAATACTTATCCAGAATTTTATTTTGATTAAAATTATATGACACAAAAATCTCTTTATATGATTCAGATATTGAAGTATTAATTTTTGATTTGAATTTTTTCTTATACTTATTTGTAAAAGATAACAAAAATTCCTTTACCTAAAATGTATGACTAGATAAATATAGTAATATACTTCTAGTCAGAGTATTCTACTTAACTAGATAATATTATTTTGAAAGATTATGCATATTTAATAAGAACTAAAGATGACTTCTCAACTAGTTGTAGCTTACAGCAGCTAATCAAAGAATTGTGATAAAGTTATGGTAGTCAATTAGAGAATTGTGACAGAATTGTAACTAGTTATAACTCCTATTACTAATGAGAATTATAAATTAACTTTTTAATTCTTTTTTATGCAGAGTAGTAAGAACTTTTATTTTAGTCTCAAAATTTCATTTATATTCCAGGAAAGTGATCTCATCCATACTTTTACACTCTTTTTTCTAGTAATTATGGTTATCTTACATTTTAAAGACAATCTTGATTCTCTATTTTTCTAGTCTTTCTTGAGATATATTAAATTTTTGTTATAAATAAAAGATAAGAGTATCAATATCAGATTCATTTTTAATAAGAAATTCTAATGATAGAGAAATTGCTAGAGACAGACATAAAGTGACTAAGAATTTGGATATCTTTTTCTCAGCTATACTGGCTTTACTAATAATAATATTGATATGATATATATCTTAAGTATGATTTTCTTTATATTTACTTATTTTATTTAAATTAATTAATTGATCTTGAGCTGGCATTTCTAAAGAAAAAGCTTTTTTATCAATTATATTATTAGATAAGTCAAAAACTTCATACTTTGCATATTCTGAAGTAATATTATATGTTTTAGCACTAGCTTCATTATTAATAATAGATATAGAATCAAAAAGATCCTGAGTTTCATCAATCAATTCTGGTTTATATAATAGAAGAATTGGAGCTATAGGAAAATATTTAGAATTATTTACCTTTATAATTATTATTTCTTCTTGAGTTACAAAACCAGCTCCACTATATAGTTTATGATGAATCCAATAAGTGCTTTTTCATACTCTTTAATCTTTTGATCTTTCTTTTATTCATCCATTTCTAATAGTATAATCACACTAATTATTTATTATTATATTAATAAATTTTATTGTAGTATTGAGATCTGATATTTCTTTAGTTCTGATTTTAAAACCAAAGAGTAATAATTCATCTTCTTGAATTTTAATAATTTTTTCCTGTGATTGTTTAAATATTTTTGCTATATCACTATCAAAAAGAATATTTATGTCATCTATATTACTGAAGTCTATTGATTAGACAAGATTATGTATTATTTTCTACTGCTTAGCTGAATAAAATTTATGTAAATCAATTAAGGATGAATCTATAAATTTATATAAATCTTCTTATTGCATTTCTTCTTTGATTTTTAGATTTTTTATAGAATTTATTATATTAGAATCTTGTATTCTGAAATATATTAGCCTTTTAAAATGTTGTAAAGATTCAGGATTATTATATCTTTTCATAAAATCTATATCATAAAGCTTAACTCAATTATTATTATTTATACTTTAGTTTTGAATATTATCCTTGTTATCAATATTATCTGAAACATATATTCTTTATAAATAGTAATATTGTAAAGTTATGTTATTAGCAAAAGAGCATATAGGATTTTGTTTAAGAATTTCAGTTTCATTAGGACTAATATCTGAAATATTAGTTATTAATTCTATATCTGCACCTTTAATTTTTTTCTCAGTATTTTTAATAGTATGAGAAATTTTATTCCTATTAACTTTTTTAGTATCTTTTACTAAAATTAATTCAAGTATTACTTTAGTACTAGTAATAAGACTACAAAGAATCTCAGGAAAATATTTGACTAATAAGTATCTCTAATATTCAACTTCAATATAAGTTTTCACTGCTAGAGATAAATTAAGTACAAAATAATTAGTAATTTTATCTTATGTATACTGATCTTTTATTATTGTTGGTAAGTCTTCAGATCTTAATACTGAAAGTTCAGCCCAAATGAGTTTCTGACATAGTTCTTTGAAAATATTAAATTTTTTTACTATGATAAAGAAAAATTATACATAATGAGCAATCACAAATTCTGAACAATATCTGAGAAAATACTTTAATATGAACAGAAATAGTAATATTAATAATTCTTATAACTATATCAAAATAACCAGATATTTCAAAGGAGATGCCAGCTTCTATAGTGCTTATATAAATTACACAGTCAAGAGCATTTCAAGTGGAATCAATATTAGCAAAATTATCTTGGTGTTATTTTCTATTCATTTGATCAAAATAAATCTGGAATAAAATGAATAAATTATCAGGTTTTTGTAACTTAGATATTTGATAGCCAAGGCTCAGGCTTTTTACAGCTAGTTATAACAAATATAATATGCTTATCTTCTTAAAGCATCCTAAAATCTCTACATATATCTTCTGAATTTTTATTCAGATCATAAAGAAATTTAACAATCTTCTCTTTACATAATTAATATTTATTATTAATAATCCAAACATTCTCACCTTGATAAGATTTTAAGAAAGCTAAAGTTGAGTTATTTGCAAAAGTATTCATAGCAATAACATGAGTGACTATATTTAACAAATCATGTATGGTATTAGCAGATTCTCAAGCATGAATTCCACTAGCTATTTGATGCATAGTGATATTTACTTTATCTAAAATTGCTATACAAGAATAGTCCTCTTGAAAATCAAGATAAAGAATATTTTTAACTTATACAATAATAAGATTTCATTCACATATCTTTAGGTTAGTCATAATATTTTGATATTACTCTACTTTAAAATTAAATTTTTCTAATTCTTTAAGTTTAGTTTTGAATTCATTATTAAAAGTTTTACAATATAAAATCCAGATAGTACAAGATAAATTAGTATCACTTTGAGTTAAAGATGTCAAAATTTTTCTTAATATTTTAGTTTTACCAGTACCTACAGTAAAATAAATAAGAGTAGTATTAGACTCTTTACTTAAAAAATCTGGAAAAGCATTTAGTATATCCTCTATTTCTTTTATATTCATACTTTTTTCAGATAATTTAGAAAACTGATATAGAATTGATAAAATCTTGAGTAATCTTTCACATAATTTTCACTTCTTGAATTTTTCTTTTGATTCTACTTTATTTGATATCTTATTGAAACTAAAACTCTTGTGATTTGACTTATACTATTTTTGCTGATAGTACTTGAGTATAAAATAACTATTATTTTGAATAAATCCATAGAATTGATCCTTATCATGTTTAACATCATATATAGAGTATTCTTTAATGGATTATGCTTAAAAATTAATAAAACTATTTCCAATTTTTCCAATCTGAAGTCACACATATTTTTTAATAACTAGATTAGCTCCTTTATTCAAAATATTTTTATCATTAATAGGCTAGGATTCTTGTTTTACTGGCTCTTCAGAAGAAAAGATTCATGATCAGATCATAGAATAATTCTCTTTAGGCTGAACCAGATAATTATCTAGATTTTTAAATCCATTTTTAACTAAAGAAATAGCAGATCTTTTTATATAATCTTCTTTTGTTAATCCTAGAAGCTGAAAGTTAAAATGTGTTTTGGAAAGTTCATTATCAATAAATTTTGAATAAGATTTTTCAATCAATTTCATAATCTTTTTTATGAATCTCTTAAGTTCTCTATAATCTATAAATTAGATATGAAAATAAATAATATATTAATTATATTTCTCAGCATTTGATGAACTAGCTAAGATAAAAGAATTTAAGAAAGATATACAATTTGGAATAAGACTTAATATATCTGTACAAGTGATTAAAATTCAAGATAACAAATCTTCTCATGTAATTTTTTTATCATCTAAGGAAGGTACTTTAGGATTTGTAGAATCAGACTTTTATTTTGTATCAATATTAATAATTAAGCATAGAAATTGATTCTTATTAATATATTCATAAGTATCAGGTATTCTATAAACTTCAGAGGGATGATTAATTACTATATAATCTTTTTCTATCATCCAAATTATATATTAAGAATGAATCTCTTCAGGTTGATATGCATTTAAAAGTATAGTATCATTTCTATCAGAAGAGCTGATATGTCTATTAGATATAAGTTAGTATTTATAAAACATATATTTTTCATAACCAGGTTTATAGTCAAGATCTATTAAATCTGTAAAAAGTCTTTTTACTTCATTATATTCAGCTAACTTTTAATTTAAGCACTATTATTGTAATAATTTATGAAAATATTTTTTTACTTCACTAGACAAACTCATTTTATTGATTTATATATATATATTATTTGTATATATACATTATTTGATCTAACAAAAAGTATATAATATGTTGATTTATTAACTTATAATAAAAATAACATAAAAAGTTTAATTCAAAAAATAATTATTTTATATATGTAAAATTTGAAAGTTATTATTATTAGTGATGATATTTTATTCTTGTTCACATATTTATATTGATGATTAAATTTGTAAAAAAGGTTATTATTAACAAGAGAATTATGTTTTTTATTAGAAAATGCAATTATGTAATCCTTATAAAAAGTGTGATATATCAACTGCTTCTATATATAATATGTATATTAAACATGCTAAAAAATATTATAACAAAATTAAACTATTATAAAAAAAGGCAGGCTAAATTACTTAAAAAATATAATTATAAGAATAGATTAGATGAAATATCTTAATATATTACTATATATTATTTTTCTGACTTTAAGCATATATATGAGAAGACAGAATTGTGATGAGCTAAATAGATCTAAATATAATATATATAATAAATATATAGGCAAATATAAAAGTAAAAAGAATTATTATAAAAAAAAGCAGAATAAATTACATATACAAATTGCTATATTTGAGAATTATATATCTGACTTATTCAATTATAGATATAAATTATAATCATATACTTGGTATATACTAATTATTTTTTTCAGAACTTCTTAGTTTAGAAAAATAGTACTTATATACCTAAGTAATGCTATATTCTTTTTAATTCCATTAATATTTTTAGTAATTTTATTATATAAAGCTATAGATTCTAAAATCTTTGATCTATTCTATATCTTATTTATGTCTATTTTTCAATAGATTATATAACCATAATCTATTTAATTTTTGGATATATATACTAACTCAGGATAATTAATTTTGATTTGAAAAAGAATTTTTATAATATATATCAGATGAAAATAGTCTATATAAAATATCTCAACCAATATATATTAATCATGACAAAAATTGCTATATTATTTATAAATCACTACAAATTGACTTCTTAAACTAGTTTATTCTAGCTTAGTAGTTATACTAAAGAATTAGTTAATAAACTTTTAGATAGTAAAATAAAAGAGCAGGTTCAAAAAGCCAGAGATTAGGCTAAAAGATACTTTCAAAAGTTAAAATTGAGTAAGAAACAAGCTAATACTTTTATTACTATTTGAGCTTCTAGAAAATATATTAAGGAAAGAGATTCAATCAAAATTATTATTCAGAATATTATAAAAAATAATCTCTCATTTAAAGAGATAAACAGAATAGCATATGACTTGGCTTCTTTTGCTCCCATTACTGTTATTGAAAATTCTTATCTTAATTTATTGTGAAAAGAATTGCATAGCTTAGAAGCTGATTATTTCATTATTGAGATAATAAAAATACCCTTTATTACTGAAGAAGCAAATCAGATTCAAGTAAGAAAATATATACTTTATAAAATTAATAGTTATAATTATTCTGAGTTTTTTTACCTGGAAAAAGTTCAGGAAAGACTTAATGAATGTAATATTATCAAGCCTTTTTTAATACAAAATCTAATAGACATAATAATAATGCTATGTATGAGATTGACAGATGTAAAAAATCTTTATATTAATCAATACAGATCAAGTCATGAGTCATAGTATAATCCTAATTATTCTTGATATTGTATTGATTATACAAAAAATAAAGATGAAATAGAAGAATTCTAACCATTTCTTTTAATAGAAAAAAAATCTAATACAAGTAAGAAAATTACTTATCTAGATTTAGAGATCAATACTAAATAAATTTTTCTTCTTGTTAAAAGATAAGAATGAAAATACTAATATTATATCTCTTAATCAATTCTTAAGTTATTATAAAATTATCTTATTTATATTAAGAAAAATAAGAGTTAATTCTACTTTCAGAGTATATGGAGGTAGAAATAATTTCTGTCATCAATATTTATGATAATTGATATATAGATATAAAATAAGTCATATTTTATCAGTTAAATATTATGATATAATGAATGACAATTCAAATACTTTAGCACCTAAATAAGAAAATAGTGAGATCAAGAATATTATTAATTTATACAGAGAAATTTTTGATAATAAGAACTAATCATACTTCTTTGCTTTCACTATATTTATAGCAAAATCTTCATTATTAGACCATTTATAACTAGATTCAGATAAAAATGAGAATGAGAACTTAGATATAATATTATTTAAAATTTTTTTTTTCTTTTAGTCTTATATGATATATGATTACTTCAAAAAATATCAGATTTTACTATCAAATTTATAATATCCTGCTAAATCTCAGATTTTATTATCTCTAGTAATTGATAAAGAGAAATTCAGATTTTTTTATCTGATACTTGCTTAACAATATCAGATATTATTTTATCAGTAATATTAGATAATCTTTTATCTCTTTCAAAACTCAATTTTTTCACAATCTCATAAGTGATAATTAAATATTTTGAATCTGAATCAATTATATTCTGTTGCTTTAATATTGCTTTAAATTTTTTATAGATATTTTGCATTATCTTGAGATTATTAGCTTTGGTAATTGTAATAGTTAAATTATTTTATAAATATAAATTTAAAAATACATCTAAATTAATTATCTGAATATTAGCTATTTTTTTCTGATTAAAGATATATAATATACAATTTAAAAATAGTATAACTATTGTGGAATAAAGATTAAAAATGGCTCCTCAACTATTGTAATATGATGACAAATAAAGCATCATCTAGTTACAACTAGTTATGACTTATAAAATTTTGAAATTGTAATGTGTTGCAATAGATAATAAATAAGCATCACATACTTGCTGCACCATCTTTAATAAAGATCTAAAGGATCTAAATATTTTTGATTTACTGGAATTACTAGAACAGATTTTATATTTTTTAGAAATTAATTAATCTCTTTATCCTGCTTTATTTATTAATCACTTTTGATATTATTATGATATTTTTATTCTATGATATTGCGTTGAGTTTTTTAATAAAAATTATTAGCAGAGCTAACATGCCCTAAATATATCTTGAATTCTTACTTAGTAATTAATAAACTTTAAAAGAGTTATATATAGAAAAATAAAGTCATTCTATTATTCAAAAATGATATATCTCAGATTAAAAGATTTTAAAATATCAGATGTATTTATCAATGCAATTTTACATTCATGTTCAAATATATATTTTCTTATTCTTGATAAAAGTAAGAGTTTCACTAATATATCAATTATAGAAATTACAAGATTTTCTCTAAAACTACAGTATCTGAGTTTTAATTCATGCATATGTTTCACTAATTGATATATTACTAAAATTACTTGCTCATATCCAAAACTTAGACATCTTGAGCTTGGTAATTTCTTGATTAATAATAAAGCTATTAAGAAAATAGTCCATAATTATACTAATTTGAAATATCTTAGTTTGAAGAGATGTAAAGAGATTGATGAAGAAGTGATGAAAAAACTCAATTCAAAAATTAAAATCAAACATCCAGATTATTCAGATGATAAATTCTTTGATTCTGATTTATCTCCACTTATTTTAATCTTTATTAATATATTATTAGATGAAATAAATTTTATTTTCATATTCAGTAATTATATCAAAAAGATTAATAGAATTAATTCTAATTATTCATGATTTATAAATAATTATATATAATGACAGAAAATATATAATTATTTATCAAGTTATTTTTTTATAATATATATAACATTAAATATATTTGACATACTTGTTAATATACTTATTGAAGAAAAAATTCTAGTTAAAGTATTAATTGATATCTTGTCAAAGTTTAATACCATTAGCAAGAAGCTATTTAATAAACTTAAATCAAATCATAAAATATACTCTAGCTATAGTTTTGCTGAATATTTCTATGGAGATATAATAAATAAGATAAATTGCTTAGATTTATAATTTTGCTATAAAGAAAAATGACAAAGTTTAGATTATACTAATGTAATATACTTCAAAATTTGCAAGAATCTAATATTTAATCTGATATTGGATCAAGAATAATTGTAAGTATATGAAGTTAAGATAAACTTTAAATTATCTTCTAAAGAAAGTTATAATTCTTATGCTAAAATTGAGATAGATTATATAAGTATCTCATTAATTAATAAAGATTTTAACAAAGTCAGCTCTACTAAAAATAACTTATCTAAATTAATAGAATCTAGATCTAGTCTAGATTAAGAAGAGATTATGAATATAATTAATAAAGTTCTCTTAAATATTGGAAATAGACCTGAAGAATTATTGCTTTACAATAATAAGTAATGAAAGAAATATTATGGAATATTTCACAATAAACTTAAGATAGAGACTAATTTATCTAGCTCTGATTCAGAACTCATAAATTCAGACTGATATGATCTTGATTCAAAAAAAATCTGAAAGAAATGTATCTATATTACAAAGAAAAAGATTATCTCTTCTATTTGAAAATATTATAGAAATAAGCTTCATAATAGATCCTATTCTTCAGAGTAGTGATCCATCTAATTAGAATAAATATGTGATTTTGAATAAACTTTTTCTGGTAATTTGTTTGCTAAAATATTGTCAAGAAAATTTTAATAAAGTATGATCATTACATGATATATTCAGAATGAGTAATATCATATATAAATTTGCATATATAGCAAGATCTCTTTATTTAAAAAATTGATATCAGAACATAAAAAAAATAAGAAATTTATATTATTCTCTTGAGATATTTCTATCACCAACATCATTTTGAAATTCTTCCTCTCTAGCTTTTTTAAATACTAATTCTAATTTTATCTCTTCTCTTGTATATTATTTAGAAATTTTTGAATTTTCCAAAATATTTTTTAGTGAGATTCTTTTCTAATTAATCAATAAATACAAATCTAAATTATTTGACTTTTAAACTTATTTATAAATATATATAAGATAAGAATATGTAATAAGATATATAAATTGAAAAATAATTAAATAATCATGATTTATAGTTTTTTAGTAACTGCACTATTTTTTAGTGACTGCACTATTTTTTAATGTATCATGATCAAAAAGATTATCACCCTCATCATGAATAATAAGATAAATATTATCTATCTTTACTATAAAAAAAGATAATTAAAAATCTAGCATTGCTATTATAATTTTGCTAATAAAATTAATAAGAGAATTTATTTACCAAGTTTAACATAGAATTTTCCTTTTATTGCAGTTATTTTTCAAAAAAAAATGTATGAGTGAAAAATGGTATTGGAATCTGTCTTATAAGAGAAAAAAGTCTTGTATTTTATATTATTTAAAGCTGTTAAATCTATTTCAAAATTAAATATATTTTGTCATTTTTTCAGTTAATCAATTAATGTAAGTTGGATTTTATCTGTGATCATCTCTGGTAAAATATTTCTTAAATTTAATGATTTCTTTTATAATATAATAATCTTAATGATCTGGAAATTTTGAGATTTTATGACATATAAATTTTAATAAAACAAATAATAAAGATTGATAAATCCAATTCACTTATAATCTTTTTAAACTTCTTTTGTATTTTTCTTATCATGGCTATATACTATAGAAAAAGTATTTGTATGTAGATCATATAAGTGGTATCATGTATTTAAATTTATAAATTAGTAATTAATATAGAAGTTTATGAAATATACATAAATCTTTTTTCATTACTATAGTTTAGAAAAATACTTATACTAAGTAAATATACTTCATGATAAGAACTAGCAAAAATGAATCTTAAAAAAATGATAAGAAGAAGCAGATCATCAATCTCTATCAGTATGTATAATAAGGAACTTATATCTTAAGAAATTAAAATTTTCACAATCTTTGAGATTGTCATATATCTGCTAACTTTATAACTTACATAATCTATATACTATAGAAAGTTACTGATTCATCTAAAAATAAATAAAAAAATTTTCATTCTCTTCTCTTATATTATCTAGTTTCATACTCATTTTGCTAGTAATATAGTGCATAAATCAGATTTTTAATATCATATATTAATATAAAATAATATCATATCTTCTCATGATTCAACATCTTTCTCACTAATCTCTATATCTTTTACTTTGACAGAAGAAAGATCAACTCATATGATGATGAATATAATAAGAAAATATAAGATAGAAGAACTTATTAATTATTTATGAAGATAGGAAGATTTAGATCTCAAAGAATCTCATTGTAAGATCTTGTGAAAAAAAGAAATTTCTGGCTATGACTTTCTCAAGTTAATAGAAGAAAAACTTAGAAGTATTGACTTTGCATTAAAACTAGCAATTAAACTCTCAGATTTCATCAAAAAGCTTACTGAACAAAAGATATGGTACTTTTTCTCCTATAAAATATTAGAAGAATTAAAAGATATACTTCGTAAATATAAAATTAATAAGGAGAATATAATGAGCATCAAGCAATTTAGTTCAGATATATAGTATATTGATAGGTTATTTTTTTTGGTATTTTTCTGAGATAATCTATTTCACAAATTTCTTAATAAAATTCATAATTAAAATTTCAGATATATAATAATTTATTTTTTCTATTCTACAGTATTCAAGAAAATTGATGATAATGATAAAGCACTCAGAATAATATATAAATAAAATAATATTAAAATTTATGAATCTGAAAATAATGCAAACTAATGCTAATAAAATCATATAATATATATTTATTACATCTATATTAAACACATTCCTATCTATCATCTGACAAATAATCAATAAAGAAAAAATTTATATATCATATCAAAAAGCTATATCTGATGAGAAAGTATCTAGATATATTAATTATACTATCAAAAAAAATGAGAATCTCATATGTATAGCAGAGAGAAAATCTCATAATATTAAAATTGGTTATCTTTAGAATATCATATAACTAGAAAATACATACCATACAAATAAGAAAAAGTATACAGTAGATGAGACTTTTAAGAATAATAATTATGATTATCTTTATAAGATAGTTTTTACAGGTATGTGAAAAATTTCTGATTCTCTAAATTCAGTTCAAAAAGTTTGATCATGTGATTTTTTCAAATTATATAATACTAATCATCAGTTTATTTTTAGTTACAGAATAGTATTTTATTATTTTTGCTACTGATAGATTACACTAATAAAAGTAAATATTAAATAAATCTCTTTAAAATGACACTCAAAGAGAATCTTGAATTAATTTAAAAAGATATAAAATAGGTATTGAGTATTATTATTAAATTATTAAAGAACTGAATTAGTACTAATAATTCTCCAGTCAGTAAGAGATCAAGAATTAAAAAATTTACCAAAAAATAGTAAATAAATAGTTATTTTACTTCATATATATTTTATATTGCATTAATAAAGCAATCAGACTTAAATAGTCTTTTTTTTGATAATTAATTTTTATGAGATAAGAGATATTTTTTATTTGATTTAATCATTATCTGAGATTTATCAAGATTAATTATTTATATATATTTCTTCTGAAATTTAATGTTAATATTCTTTATAGTAAGATCAAAGTAAAGTGAGATTCTAGATTGCAGAATTAATTATAATTCTAAAAATTATTTATTATTATAAATAAAATTTTTCAAATTTTTCTGACAAATATTTTTTCACTAAAATTTTATCTTATTATATTAAGTTCCAAATAAAATTTTCTGATAGTAATTATTATGACAGATTAAAATAAAATTGGATTAAAATGAAATTTTCTTTATTTTAATATGAAAATTTCATATTTTTTGGAGGGCAATTTTCTAGATTTTTTTTGGAATTTGAGTTAGGATTTAGGGTAACTTTTGTTAATAAAAGAGTATATATAGATTTCAGAGATATTAAAAGAGGATTCAAAAAGATCTCAATTTTATTTTAATCCAATTTCATTTTAATCTGCCATAATTATTTTGTTATTGCATATATATATTCTGTAGTACTTTGCTTATATAATAAAAACTGGTTATGATTAAAGATGGCTTCTCAATTATTTATTTAAATTTTAATAGTTGCAGTTTTTGTTGATAATTGCAACATATGTATCACAATTAGCTATAATTATATCATTAATAACGTCATCAGTTTTAGCTAATCAAATTTTAGATATTATATTATTATATAATTTTAAATAAATAACTTTAATTTTAAATATCT
>CAJVPS010001112.1:0-17323 GCA_910591765.1 Ambispora leptoticha | reverse complement strand
TATTATTTATTTATATTATTATTTATTTATATTATTATTTATTTATATTTATAATTATCATTAGCTTATTGAATTATGATTAGTTATTTATTTATATTTATAATTATCATTAGCTTATTGAATTATGATTAGTTATTTTTCAAAAATATGAATTAAGTTAATTAATTCTGTTTAATCTATATATATTTTATTAATTAATATAATTTATTTATATTTTATTTATTTCTTTTTTTATAAATAAATTCTCTATTTTTTATTTTTATCTCAAATTTAAATATCATTTAATAATAAAATTATAAGTTTATAAATTGAAACTATTAATATTATATTTTATCTTATTTATAATTATTAAAAAATAATCTTACAATAATAAATTTCTCTACAAATATTTTTCAAATTATTAATTATATTATTTACTTATTGTAATTAATTAATATTATCATTATTATAGTATTTAAAATTAATTCGAATCTAATCTTGAAAAAATTAATTATTAATTCTACTTTTAAATTATTTATTTTTACTTTATATATATAAAATTATATAAAGAAAATTTATAAGTTTTTATAATTTAGCTAAATTATTAAGTTAGCTATAAAAGTTTAAATTTATAATAATTTATATTGATTAATAGAAATTTATATATTATTTAAAATATAATTACTAGAAAATTTATTATAAAAAATTATATTTAAGATAAATTATCAAATTTTTTATTAGAAATTTATAAATTTTAATTAATATCTTTTACTTTTATTTTTGATAAAATTTCTTTAGTATTATATTTATTAACTAATTTTATTCTTTTTTTTAATTTAACTTGTAAAGTTTTTTAATACTTATTTCTCAAGTTTAATTTTTTTATTTATTTTAAATAACTGTAATATTAAAAAAGTATTATTTTTACTTTTTATTAATTATTTTTATTATTATTAAATAATATTATTATATTATTATTATTATTATTAAAGATAGCTTTTTAACAATTATAATTTGTAATAAATAAGTATTATCAGATTATGCTAGTTATAATTTTAGTTATAATTTTGTGATAAATCAAAAATTATTATATTGTAACAGTTATAATATTTATTTTTGTTATTATTATTATCTTCAAACTTATATAAAGAAGTAATTTATAAATTTCTTGATTTTTTATATTTGTTAAATTAGTATATTTAAAGTTAATAATAAATTATCAATATAATAATAAAAGTTTTATATCAAATAAATAATAAATTAAAAAATATTTTATAATTCATATATAAAATTAAATATATTCAAAAAAGAAAAATCTTGATTATATTTAAACTAAATATAGATTATAATATATTAAATTTATTATAATTTTGTATTTATTTCTTTTCAAATATTAATTTTAATTAATAATCTATTTAAAAATAAGACTGTATAATTATATAAATTTATAATAAACTTATTTTATATATTATATGAAAATTACATCTATAAATATATTTTATTTTATTTTAAAAAAATAATAATTAAATTAATATGAATCATATTAATATTGAACAAAAATCATGAATTTGCATTCATTTTGATGAAGAATTTTTCTTTTATAATATTGTATTAAAAGAAATATCACATAATTTTTTGTTATCTATCTTAAGAAAAACTTGAAATATCTGATTTCATAAAAGATTTATCAAAATCTGGCAATTCTCAAATTTTAACTGAATGTGATAAATATAATATTATATAATTATTTCAAGTAATGAATTTTAAAAAATAATAATAGAATTAATATAAGTAACAATATTATAAGAACTTTACATAAACATGTTTTACTTGCAAGAGTTAAAACAAAAGAAGTCTTATTTAAGTAAAAAATATTAAAAATTATATTTAAATCTACAAGAATATAAAGACTGGCAAATAGAAAATTGAAATAAGATGCTTAGGTCAGATGAGTCAAAATTTATGTAATTTGGATCAAATAGTAATAAATTTTATTGAAAATATTAAAATAAATCACTTAATAATCACCTTGTAAAATCTATAATTAAATTTGATTTTGATAATATTATGATTTAGAGTTATTTTCTTTTGGAATTGGAAAATATTATACATATTTATAATATTATGCATCAAGAAATATTATGAAATAAATAAATATAATGAATAGGAAAAAATAATAATATTTTTATGCAAGATAATGATCCAAAACATGTGGCTAATAAAATGATGGAATAGTTTGATGATAATGGGATTAATGTAATGGAATGGCCACCTCAATCCCCCAATTTCAATCTCAATCAAACATCTCTGGAATGAGGTAGATAGATGCCTGAAACAATGGGACCATTCCAATCAATTATCAAGATCAACTGTGAGATGCAATTCAACAAATTTGAATTATAATGGATAATGAATTTATAATTCGGCTAATTGAAAGTATGCCCAAGCAAATGAATTATGTAATTAATGCTAAAGGAGGGTATATTAGATGTAAAGAATGGTTTGTTTAAATTTTATTAACATTTATTTGTTAGTTAGTTGACAATAGTGTTTTAATTTTTATATTTTAAATCAATCAAAAAGAAACGCATCACGTAAAATTGCGTAAATCTCTTTTTTTTGTTATTACGATAATAATTATAAGATTATCCCCTGTTTTACAAGATTCGCCGATTATGTATGTATGTAAACTTTTAAATTTGTCGTTTGGATGTTGCAAAACATTTGACAGCCACTGTATGCAATAATATATTTCCAGAGTGAAAGTCACTATCCACAAATGCATTATCATAAATTTTATAATATAAATTTTATTCTCAAATCAATTCTTCGTACAATATCTATAATATAAATTTTATTCCGGGTTCCAAGTCTGTGATTTTTAAATTTTAAAATAATCAAAAAAATCCTTATGTTTAAGATTTATAATTTGATAAATAAAAAGCTAGGTATGTGGGTAATATTATAGAGCTTATGTTATGAGAACCAAAAAATTTTGTTTGTATGGTCTAATCTTGAGTGAACTTTTCATTTTTACAAAATGTTTTGTGTAAGTTTCTATAATATGAGATAAATAAATAAAAATGAAATAAATCGTAAAAAATTCATAGGCCTAATCTTAATAAAAAAGATAATTTTAATATAAATGACTAAAGCAGAAAATATAAAAAAGATTGAAAGTTGTTACAAATTGAAAATGGATATCCATTTCCTAAAATTTTTGTTAATTTAAAATAAAATTTGGTGATGCTTATTAGATATTCGCCACCTCAATTACCGATTTCTATTCATCATCGAAATTCCCGATATCTAATTCATATTGAAGTGTTTGATATTCAGACGTATCCTCATTTCCTTTCGGTCATGTATGCAATAAAAATAATTTATAAATTACACGTAAAATCACATATTTTTAAAAAAATATGGTGCAAAATAAAATACCATTTCTAATATTCTTCTCATCTTGCTTCGAAATTGATATCTTTCCCCATTTATTTGGTTCTTCCGACTCATTTTCAAAAGGACGCTTATTATTTGTATTATGAACTTTGAAATTTAGTTTTTAAAAAATAGATTTATCATCGTTAAAGAATATTAAAAAAACATTAAGCAAAAATCCGAATAATTAATAATTATTATGTGATATACTGATAAATTTACCTTTATTAATTTCGTGTTGACCTTATAAACGCATATTAAATATTAGCATGATGGGGTTAGATTATACAAAATTTTAAAAAATACCTACCTTCCTGATATACATTCGGTAAAATTTTACTCATGTAAATGGCCAAAGGATGAGTAGTGTAACTTTCTTCGTAACAATCTTTGGATGCATTTGCAATTCTAAAAGCCTCAGCGGCATCCATTTGTTGTTTTTGCGCTTCTGTAGTCTTTTCTAGATACCATTTACCAACGATCTCAAAAATCTCTTTGGAAGATAGTCTTTGTGAGGGAATTTGATGCCAACAACGTTCAATCAATTCGCGGTAAAAGTCAGGTAATCCGTCAGGTAATTCTGGTCGTAATCCATCGCATATAGCTAAGGCTAACTCTCCATCGAAAGGACGTTTACCGAATGGAGGTTTACCGACACACAACTCCCACATAACCATTCCTAATGCATAGACATCTGATGCCATGCTGAACGCCTCTCCTCGCAAAATCTCTGGTGCAACGAATAGCAATATTTGGCCTTTTTCTTTACCGAACACGCTCTTAGTGGAATTTTGTCTGATTGCAGCACCCAAATCACAAATTGTGGTCTCATCTTCATTTAATCGAAGAATATTACCAGGATGCAGGTCACCGTGTATAATACCTTGTGAATGAATAGATTGAAGATCAGTACAAATATCATATAGCACTTGTATGCGATAACTCCATGTTATTTTGGTGAATTGCTTTCGTATACAATTGCGCAAATCACCAAGGCTGGCATAAGTGATAGCTAAAAAATATTCTCCATTTGAAGGGTTGCGTGTTATTCCATATACATTATAATAGCGTCTCCTATATATAAATGAAAAATAAAAGGATAAGTTAATGTAAATAAAAAAGAAAGCAGAGTTTATCATTTCTTACCTTGTTACTTCATCAAAAAATGGTAAGAAATATAATAACACAATATCTAATAAAAAAAAGCATAAATAAAACAAAAAAATAACAATAAATTCAAAAAAATACAATAGTCAATTTCTAACCAAAAATGCAAAATAAAATCGTAGATATTCTTACAATCTAAATAAAAGATAGAATAATGTATTAGTCAAATAAATTATTAACATCAAAGAAGATTAAAATGAAAGATATAAAATCGTTGATTTCTCACTCCCTAAACAAAAGATAGAATAATGGATTATTTAAATAAATTATTAATATCAAAGTAAGTTAAAATGAAAGATGCAAAACAAAATCGTTGATTTCTTACCGACTAAATAAAAGATAGAATAACGAATTAGTTAAATAAATTATTAATATGAAAGAAAATTAAATGAGAGATGTAAAATAAAATTGTTGATTTCTTACTCCCTAAACAAACGATAGAATAATGGGTTAGTTAAATAAATTATTAATATCAAAGAAAATTAAAATGGAAAATGTAAAATAAAATCGTTGATTGCTTACGACCTAAACAAATGATAGAATAATGGGTTAGTTAAATAATTATAAATATCAAAGAAAATTAAAATGAAAGATGCAAAAATAAAAAATCGTAAATTCTTACGAACTAAATAAAGATAAAATAATGGATTAGTTTAATAAATTATTAATGTCAAAGAAAATTAAAATGAAAGATATAAAATAAAATCGTTGATATCTTACGCCCTATATAAAAGATAAAATAATGGATTAGTTAAACAAATTATTAATATCAAAGAAAATTAAAATGAAAAATGCAAAAGAAATCGTTGATTTCTTACGATCTAAACAAATGATAGAATAATGGGTTAATTAAATAAATTATTAATATCGGAGAAAATTAAAATGAAAGATGTAAAATAAAATCATTTCTTACCAACTAAATAAAAGATAGAATAATTGACTAGTTAAATAAATTATTAATATGAAAGAAAATTAAAATGAAAGAAATTGGTGATTTCTTACGATCTAAATAAATGATAAAATAATGGATTAGTTAAATAAATCATTAATATTAAAAAAAATTAAAATGAAAGTGCAAAATAAAATTGTTAATTTTTTACCAGCTAAATAAAAGATAAAATAATGGATTAGTTAAATAAATTAAGGAAAATTAAAATGGAGAATGCAAAATTAAATCGTTGATTTCTTACAAACTAAATAAAAGATAGGATAATATATAGTTAAATAAATTATTGATGTCAAAGAAAATTAAAATGAAAGATGTAAAATAAAATTGGTGATTTCTTACGATCTAAACAAAAAATAAAATAATGGATTAGCTAAATAAATTATTAATATCAAAAAAATTAAAATGAAGAAGCAAAATAAAATCGTGATTACTTACCACCTAAATAAAAGTTAAAATAATGGATTAGTTAAATAAATTATTAATATAAAAAAAATTAAAATGAAAGATGCAAAATAAAATCGTTGATTTCATACGTTCTAAATAAAAGATAAAATAATGGATTAGTTAAATAAATTATCAATATCAAGAAAATCAAAATGAAAGATGTAAAATAAAATTTTCGATTTCTTACGATCTAAAAAAAAAGATAAATAATGGATTAGTTAAATAAATTATTAATATCAAAAAAATTAAAATGAAAGATGCAAAATAAAACCTTTGATTTCTTACGTTCTAAATAAAAGATAAATAATGGATTAGTTAAATAAATTATTAATATCAAAGAAAATTAAAGTGAAAAATGGAAAATAAAATCGCTGATTTCTTACCAGCTAAATTAAAGATAGAATTAATATGAGAGAAAATTAATATGAAAGATGCAAAATAAAATCGATGATTTCTTACCATCTAAATAAAAGATAGAATAATGGATTAATTAAAAATAAATTATTAATACCAAAGTAAATTAAAATGAAAGATGCAAAAATAAAATCGTTGATTTCTTACGTTCTAAATAAAAGATAGAATAATGGATTAGTTAAATAAATTATTAATATCAAAAAAAAAATTAAAATGAAGATGCAAAAATAAAATTGTTAATTTCTTACTCCCTAAACAAATGATGGAGTAATGGATTAGTTAAATAAATTATTAATATCAAAGAAAATTAAAATGAAAGATGCAAAATAAAATCGTCGAATTCTTACTCTCTAAATAAAAAAAAGAATAATAATTAGTTAAATAAAATCAAAGAAATTTAAATGAAAGATGCAAAATAAAATCGTTGATTTCTTACTCTCTAAATAAAAGATATAATAATGGATTAGTTAAATAAATTATTAATATCAAAGAAAATTAAAATGAAAGTTGCAAAATAAAATCGTTGATTTCTTACCAACTAAATAAAAGATAGAATAATGGATTAGTTAAATAATTTAATAATATCAAAGAAAATTAATGAAAGATGTAAATAAATCGTTGATCTCTTACTCTCTAAATAATAGAATAATGAATTAGTTAAATAAACTATTAATTTCAAAGAAAATTAAAATGAAAGATGTAAAATAAAATGTTGATTTCTTACCAGCTAAACAAATGATCGAGTAATGGATTAGTGAAATATATTAGTAATATCAAGAAAATTAAAATGAAAGATGCAAAATAAATCGTTGTTTTCTTACGATCTAACAAATGATAAAATAATAGATTAATTAAATAAATTATTAATTTCAAAGAAAATTAAAATGAAAGATGCAAAATAAAATCGTTGATTTCTTACTCCCTAAACAAACGGTAGAGTAATAAATTAATTGAATAAATCATTAATATCAAAGGAAATTGTAATGAAAGATGCAAAATAAAATCGCTGGCTTCTTACAATCTAAATAAAAGATAGAATAATGGATTAATTAAATAAATTATTAACATCAAAGAAAATTAAAATAAAAGATGCATAATAAAATCGTTGATTTCCTACTCCCTAAATAAAAGATAGAATAATGGATTAGTTAAATAAATTATAAATATCAAAGAAAATTAAAATGAAAGATGCAAAATAAAATCGTTGATTTCTTACAATCTAAATAAAAGATAGAATAGTGGATTAGTTAATAAATTATTAATATCAAAGAAAATTAAAATGAAAGATGCAAAATAAAATTGTTGATTTCTTACGATCTAAACAAATGATAGAATAATGGATTAGTTAAATAAATTATTAAAAATTAAAATGAAAGATGCAAAACAAAATCGTCGATTTTTTTACCAGCTAAACAAATGATGAGTAATAATTAGTTAAATAAATTATTAACATCAAAGAAAATTAAAATGAAAGATGCAAAATAAAATCGTTGATTACTTACTCCCTAAATAAAAGATAGAATAATGAATTAGTTAAATAAATTATTAATATTAAAGAAAATTAAAATGAAAGATGCAAAATAAAATCATTGATTTCCTACAATCTAAATAAAAGATAGCATAATGGATTAGTTAAATAAATTATTAATATAAAAGAAAATTAAAATGAAAGAAGCAAAATAAAATCTTTGATTTTTTACAATCTAAATAAAAGATAGAAGAATGGATTAGTTAAATAAATTATTAATATCAAGTAAAATAAAATCGTTGATTTCTTACTCCCTAAACAAATGAAAGAATAATGGAATAGTTAAATAAATTATTAATATCAAAGAAAATTAAAATGAAAGAAGCAAAATAAAATCATTGATTTCTTACGATCTAAACAAATGATAGAATAATGGATTAGTTAAATAAATTGTTAATATCAAAGAAAATTAAAATGAAAGATGCAAAATAAAATCGTTTATTTCTTACTCCCTAAACAAATGATAGAGAGTAATGGATTAGTTCAATATATTATTAATATCAAAGAATATTAAAATGAAAAATGCAAAATAAAATCGTTGATTTCTTACTCTCTAAATAAAAGATAGTATAATGGATTAGCTAAATAAATTATTAATATCAAAGAAAATTAAAATAATAGATGCAAAACAAAATCGTTGATTTCTTACTCTCTAAATAAAAGATAGAATAAAAGATTAGTTGAATAAATTATTAATACCCAAGAAATTAAAATAAAGTTGCAAAATAAAATCGTTGATTTCTTACCAACTAAATAAAAGATAGAATAATGGATTAGTTAAATAAATTATTAATATTAAAGAAAATTAAAATGAAATAAAATCGTTGTTTCTTACGAGCTAAATAAAAGATAGAATAATGGATTAGTTCAATATATTATTAATATCAAAGAAAATTAAAATGAAAGATGCAAAATAAAAATCGTTGATTTCTTACTCCCTAAACAAATGATAGAGTAATGGATTAGTTCAATATATTATTGATATCAAAGAAAGTTAAAATGATATATGCAAAATAAAATCGTTGATTTCTTACTCTCTAAATAAAGATAGTATAATGGATTAGTTAAATAAATTAAAGAAAATTAAAATGATAGATGCAAAATAAAATCGTTGATTTCTTACCCCCTAAACAAATGATAGAGTAATGGATTAGTTAAATAATTTATTAATATCAAAGAAAACTAAAATGAAAGGTGCAAAATAAAATCGTTGATTCTTACAATCTAAATAAAAGATAGAATAATGGATTAGTTAAATAAATTATTAATATCAAAGAAAATCAAAATGAAGATGCAAAATAAAATATTTCTTACGCCCTAAATAAATGATAGAATAATAGATTAATTAAATAAATATCAAAGAAAATTAAAATGAAAGATGCAAAATAAAATCGTTGATTTCTTACTCCCTAAACAAATG
Organism: Ambispora leptoticha; assembly: GCA_910591765.1. Taxonomy (NCBI): domain Eukaryota; kingdom Fungi; phylum Glomeromycota; class Glomeromycetes; order Archaeosporales; family Ambisporaceae; genus Ambispora; species Ambispora leptoticha. The sequence continues at coordinate 7,984 of CAJVPS010001112.1, read as the reverse complement.
ATAGAATAATGAATTCGTTAAATAAAGTATTAATAATATCAAAGAAAATTAAAATGAAAGATGCAAAATAAAATTGTTGATTTCTTACTCCCTAAACAGATGATATAGTAATGAATTAGTTAAATAAATAATTAATATCAAAGAAAATTAAAATGAAAAATGTAAAATAAAATCGTTGTTTTCTTACAATCTAAATAAAATATAGAATAATGGATTGGTTAAATAAATTATTAATATCAAAGAAAATTAAAATAATAGATGCAAAATAAAATCGTTGATTTCTTACAACCTAAATAAAAGATAGAATAACGGATTAGTTAAATAAATTATTAATATCAAAGAAAATTAAAATGAAAGATGCAAAATAAAATAGTTGATTTCTTACTCTCTAAATAAAAGACAGAATAATGGATTAGTTAAATAAATTATTAACATCAAAGAAAATTAAAATGAAAGATGCAAAATAAAATCGTTTATTTCTTACCAACTAAATAAAAGATAGAATAATGGAATAGTTAAATATCAAAGAAAATTAGAATGAAAGATGCAAAATAAAATCGTTGATTTCTTACAACCTAAATAAAGATTGAATAATGGATTAGATAAATAATTATCAATAACAAAGAAAATTAAAATGAAAGATGCAAAATAAAATTGTTGATTTCTTACTAACTAAATAAAAGATAGATAATGGATTGTTAAATAAATTATTAATATATATTAAAATGAAAGATGCAAAATAAAATCGTTGATATTTACAATCTAAACAAATGATAGAATAATGGATTAGTTAAATAAATTATTAATATCAAAGAAAATTAAAATGAAAAATGCAAAATAAAATTCCTGATTTCTTACTCCCTAAACAAAAGATAGAGTAATGAATTAGTTAAATAAATTATTAATTTCAAAGAAAATTAAAATGAAAGATGCAAAACAAAATCGTCGATTTTTTACCAGCTAAACAAATGATAGAGTAATAAATTAGTTAAATATCAAAGAAAATTAAAATGAAAGATGCAAATAAAATCGTTGATTTCTTACTTCCTAAACAAATGATAGAGTAATGGATTAGTTAAATAATTATTAATATCAAAGAAAATTAAATGAAAGATGCAAAATAAATCGTTGATTTCTTACCAGCTAAACAAACAATAGAATAATGAATTAGTTAAATTATTAATATCAAAGAAAATTAAATAAAAGATGCTAATCGTTGATTTCTTACCCTCTAAACAAATGATAGAATAATGTATTAATTAAATTATAATAAGAAAATTAAAAAGAAAATAAAAGCGTTGATTCTTACGTTCGTAATCATCACTAATCAAAAAGTCAAAATAGTTAATTACTAGATATTAAATCAATAATAAGCTTAATTATGATTTTACCGTCTTTTTTGACATTTAAGAGTCATTCCAGCCTTAATTGTACAATTATTATTGAATAAATAGAATTAGAATAAAGATGAACAAATTAGGGATTTGCATATCGATCAAATTAAATTGTGACTTTGGACACTTTAATATTAATTACCTCATGCAATAATTCTTTTATTGTTCCAAATGACTTCAATGCAACTTCTTTCGTTTCCCCAGCATTCTTATTCCAAACAGCTTTGTACACTTTACCAAATCCACCTTCGGCAATTTTTTCAATATTAATGAGCTTTTCGAAAGGTATTTTCTCAATTTCAGATGTCGATTGAATAAACACTTCGATTTCATTATTTGACTCTATATCTGCCATATATTAAGATATGTTCAAAGAAGACGTACGATGCTTCTTTATAAATGAATAAGTCTCCGTTAATTGACTAATGTTTGACAATGAACAAATAATTGACACTGTATTATTCCATTTCTGGGTATGAATAGTTTCTGTGCTAATAACAATATACATTTACATGTACATGTGCATTTAACGTTAACGTTAAGAGATTTCAAGTTCCACATTTTTCTTAATATAGACAAAAATTTTTTATCACGCATAGAATTTGAACCACTGCCGCTACATATATGGAGTACGGAACGGCGTAACTATTATTTTAAGCAATTCGCTTTTATGAAGTAAACTCATAAATGGAATCAAACACTCATCCTTGTAATGAAGGAGAGAATTGCTATTACAACGAGTGGTTTAGTCCACAATATTCATGATTATAGTAAATGTTACAATTGTCAACAAGATGATTTTTACGGCTCTGACTTTTTTATATCACTAATGAATATCTATGACGAAATGTCTAACGGAAATAGACATATAAAAATCAACAAAATTATTAAAGGCGATAAAATATATCGATATAAATCATTCGAACGGTTCCTTTTGAAAGATTACCAATGTTGAAAAGGAGGTTGTGAGATAATTTATAAAGCAATCTGGTCAGATGGATGCATTCCTAAATGGAACACTAAAAAAAATAAATTTAAACACGTTAGAAAATCGAAGTTATGTTGAATTCATTACACAATTCAAGGCAAAGTTATTGCACAAGATAAAAAATGGAACATTTTATAATGAAATGAAAGTTGCTTTTTTATTTTCTGATACAATTAAATTTCTCAAAGATAGACTCAGTTTGCTCTAAAGTTCTATAATATCAATGCAGTTGAATCCAACTACGAAAAATTGATTTTGAATCGAAATTAAGATATTTATCGGTATTATCGACAATCTGAATATACCATGCTTTTAATTAATTTAGAGCAACACAAATTGTCACGATGACTATGTGTTTTCTAATTATTAACTTAGCTAATTAATATTTTTAATTAGATTTCCTCATTTTGGACTTAGCATTACAAATAATATAGAAAGACCTAACCAATAGATTTGTGGCGTATTTCTTTATATGAGTTTCGAGGTAGTATATTGTGAACGCTGCAGATATTTATAGTTCTGGCAGGAGATTTTAACATGTGAATAATCATTCTGTGAGAGAAGTTATGGAAATGATCTTGTATTAAATATTTATAAAGGAGTACGACTTATGAACTATTCCTGGATGATACAAATTTAATATTGAAAAATGTTTTGGGACCCCATTCCTGAAATTAGACCAACAGCCGAGAACTTTTCGACTTTATCTCCTATTATAAGGATACGGATCTTTAGAATATCCTAAAATAGAAGAAGATATAAAGGATTTATTAAATTGGACAGACAGAAATTATTGAAACTTAATGAGTAAATGGACTTGCGAAAAAATTCAAACAAAAACAATAAATCCACTCGAATTTAATTTACAGATTCAATGTTTACTTCGAAGTTAATGTCAATTCAAACTGATGCAGGTACCACATTTATTTTTATATTCAAAATGTTCTGGTTTAATAATATAATCTTCTTTTGAATTATTTTAAATAATGATACTGATATTTTCAGTATATCCAGAGTCAATAGTTTCACCTTTAATATTGATTTCTTGTTTTGCGAGAGATGAGTGAGACATTACTTGATATACAACTTCTATAGGAATTTTTATAGCAATATATATATTTACTAATACAACTTGATATGAGAGTATTCTGATCACTTCTTTATCAGTATAATAAACATCATATCTAGCATTATTAGAATGTGTTTTCTCTGGTAATTTTCCTTTGTCTTGGTCATTATAAATTTTAATTGCGTAGTAATTATTATTTTGTTCCATAGAGGCATCCTTTAAATAATTATCAAATTGTTAAGAAAGTTTATTAAGAATCTGATAAATAATATTGAATATTTCATATATTTTATTTAATTCAAGTTTAGGAGGTTGAGTTGAACTAGATGTAAAGCTGATTTCTTCAATTAATTCATTTGTAATGACTTCTTCTGAAATTAGTTCCAAAATTATAGGGCATTTTTCTTTATCTATTTTAACTGAGAGTTCAGATTGTACACAATTATTACATTTATTATTATTACAAGAAATTAAGCATTCTTGACAGAGTTTTATATTAATGTAATCCAAGCGAGCAAGTTATTATCTTTGATTAGGACTGAGTTATTGATAGATATATTGAAATATTTTAGTGGCAGAGACTTCTACAGAACTCTCATAAATAATCTCATGAATAAAATTATCTTCATACATAAAGTGAGATAAGATTGCTTTGCCAATTTCATCATATTTATCATAAACTTTCAATAGTATTCCTCGATCTCTAAGCTTATTAATTATTTTGGTATTCTTTCTCTATTCTCTATGATTAAACTAATAAATATATTGATATTCATAAGTACAGAAGTATTATTTTTAATAACTTCCAGTAATAAACATTTCTCTTGGCTCATTCCATTCATCATATTAAGAACAGATAGGAAGATTTAATTATTTTTCTTTAATACAATTATTACAGATAATTACTTTTTCTCCATTCATTTTGAAATATGTTTCAGTATAATATTTGTCAATATATTTTTCATATTCATGATATCTTTCAATTTGCAAGTTGAGATAAATTTGTTGTGAAGTAGCTTGATATGTACTGAAACTTTTCTTGACTCTTTTATTAATGAAGAGTTCTTGTTCAACTTCATTAGCCCAATCTTTATTGGTTTTCAATTCAGATTGAAAAGATTTGTGAATTTTGATTGTTATCCAAGTAGCAAGTTCATCATAGCATCAATAATATTGGTGATTAGACATAAAGAAATTTCAATAATACCAGCATTGACTATTAGGTCCTTGTCAATCAAATGACTATCAGTTATTCCAATTACAAGGTTGAGTAAACTTTTTATCAAGTCATCTGAAATCTTCCCATGTATATTCTTTTTATTTAATTTTGATTTCTTCCTGATAAGCTTATACTTCATAAGTTCTTTTAATACTTCAAATAATTGATGAAGATATATCTCCAAAGTCAACATCCTTTAGGTTTCATTTTGGAGTTTCAACAGGGGTTCAGACTTCTATTGTGATGATTTCAACACTATCATCATCTTGAAATTCTTGTTATCTAGAGTTTACAATATTCCAATCATCATGTTGTCATATGAGAAAAGTTTTCTTTTTCAAGTATTATTTTTCAAACTCGCTTTCTGAATCTTCATCTGATTCATCTTCTTCAGAGGTTGTATCATCAAATATTAGCTCTCCTCTATCATCATGAATAAACTTAATAGATACTTTTCCTTTCTGATCATCATATTCAAAAGTCATGAGTCCTTTTCTGATATCAATATTGGCTTTGATTTTATTTAAAAAGTCCATTCTAATAATTATTGAATATGTTTTTGTTTCAGTAATATCTACTTCAATAGAAATTATGATTCTATCAATATTCAAGAGTAGATTATTAATAGCTTCAAGAGATTATTTAAATACACTATTTATATCAAACATTAAAATATTTGAACTACATTGAATTTTTAATCCTAAGTCTTTAATAAAGTTATATATAGCAGCACATCCAGAGGTACCAGTATCAATGATTAAGTCAATAATATTCTTTCCAACTTTCACTTCACATCAGGCAGATGTAATTTTAAGCTTTTGTCCAAGCAATATTCTTCTTTTTCTTTTTGGCTTAAGTGTTATAGCTTAGCGTATTTCTTTTGATAATTGAATTCTTTGTGATTATGATGCTTGAATAAGTTAAGCAACAGTTATATTTGCTTTTTGTTGAGCTAATTCTTCTAGAATATCATAAGATTCAGCTATGATAACAAGTACTGATAAAGCAATTTTACTTTTCTTTTTATGTATAATCTTTTTGGCAAGCTCTTTTTCAAGAGTTTTAAATAATTCAGCATTATTCATATCCTGATCAAGAATAACTTCAGGAGTATCCTCTTGTTCTTCTTCTTTATTATCATTTAATTCTTTATTTTCATTAACTATTTCTTTATGAGGTTAATCTACAGGTCTAGTTCTATAAGGAGTAGTTCTGGAATTTCTAGTTTTCCTTTCAACAGCCAAGTATTCATATGTACCAAGTAGTAAATTTACATTGTCAGATTTAGCAGTTAATATCTGAATACTATTAGTGAGAGCTTGTATTTGAGCTAATAATACATTCTAATTATTATTTATATTTTGACTATTACTAGTATTTGCCTAATTTGGTGGCACATTATTTTGTTACTGATTATTTCCATTAGTTCTCTGGTAATTATTTCCAAAGTTATTCTGATTATTTTGATATGATTGTAGTTGAGGACAATTAGGACAGATATAACCTGGCTCATCACAATTATAGCAAGTTGAAACTGATTTAGAATTTTGATTATTAGACCTATAACCTGAACTATTTCTGTTACAATTAGATCCTTTATTAGTTTTAATACTTTCTATTTGCTGGTTAAGATCTTGAAGTGCTACCAATATAGTATTTAGTATTGAATTATCCTGGGTCTGAGATTGATGATATCCTCAAGTTGGCATATCAGCATCTGCTTTTTCTATATTCTTTGCAACTTGAATTATATTTAAGAAAGTTCCATCAGCAGAGATCTGTATCCATTTTCTAATCTCTAGTTTAAGATCTCTTCTGTAAAGTTAGATCTTGTATTCTTCTGGATATTCATTATTAAGATCTACTTTATGAAGTAGATTGATAAATTTATTAGTGTATTCTTCCACAGTACTGGTCTATTGTAGAGTTTCAATCTCATCCTGCCATTGATTAATCCTTTCTCTAGTTCTAAAGTGAGCAGCAAACTGATGACAGAAACTATGATCTTGGCATTGTTATCATTCCATGCTATTAGTCTGATAGCATTATCTCAGCTCCTTTTATCATACCATAAGATAGCAGCACCTTCTAGGTATCCTCTTACAAATTATATTTTTCTAGTGGTAGTAATCCTATTTACTTGAATGACAATATTGAATTCTTTTAGCCATTCAGTTGGATTTTGATCATTTTCTCTGTATTTCCTAATAGAAATGATAATCTTTTCTATTGACCTATTATTTTATATAATCATACTATTAGTTAAAGCTTCAAGAGCAGCAATAAGTCCATTCAAATCTTGTGGTTAATTTTGTACCATGATGTTCTGATCAGGTTCTTTTTCTAAATCTGTATTATTTTCAGTTGATGTTGAGTATATGTTATTATTTTCTTCTGATTCTGTTTGGTTATCTTTTTCTAAAGAACTACTAGTTTCTTCTGATTCTGAAGTTACTATAAATTGTTCTGAAGGTGTTGGTGAATCTTCTGAATTTTCAGTTTTAGAATAGTATCTGTCAATATCATTATTAATAGATAAGATCTTTAGTTGAAAAGTAAAAACTTGATGAATGAACTATTGATAAAATTGTTTAATCAAGTCAAGTTGTTCTTCTTAAGTATTAATGCAGTCAAAGATAAAGATATTTACTAGTTATACTATTCTTTGTTTCAATTAGCTTATATGTATTTCACTGAGATCAAGTTAAATTAGTTCTTTAAATAACAGATATGTGATTTGATTAATTGATATTGCTCCAATATGTTCTGTGAATAAACAAAAAGTGAAAAATTGTAATGATAAATTTGATTGAAGGGGATAACAATAGGAGCAAAAGTCTTGAGAGGATATTTTAATAGGATAATTAAGAATCTGATGTATCTCAAGATAATAATTAATAGGCAGTCCAATAAAAGAATAATAATTGATCATGAAAACTCAAGACTCAAATATTTATCAATTATGGATAAAGAAAAAAAAAGAGTATAATTAAAGAAATATAAAAATATATGGATAGAAAAAGGAGTGTGGAGGGATTTTTCTCCACAGAGAGGATATCAAAAATATATTATAATAAATTGGTAAGTGGATTATCACTTGAATTCACTCTAATGATATAGGGTTGGGAGAGACTGAAATAATTAAAGGTAATGAGAGGAGAATTAGACTATATTTTCAATAATAACAAAGGTTTCTAAAGCTTATGCCAATATTTATGGATATTATCTTAACAAAAAATAATAAAATAAAGAAAGAATTAAAATAAATCAATGAAATTATAAAGATTGACTAAGTGAAACCACTAGTAATCAAT
>CAJVPS010001111.1:0-17323 GCA_910591765.1 Ambispora leptoticha | reverse complement strand
CATATTCATCTTCACTTTCTTCTTCTATTAAAGGTTTTCTTTCTTTAAATCTACCAGTTGAACCAAAATCTTGTTGATCTCTTTCTGAATTTCTAAGCTCTTCATGAGTTGATACTAAATGAATTTTTGAGATTTTTATTAGTGGTAAAAATATTGCTTGTGCTATCTTCTTATTAGATTGTATAATGTATAGCTAACTAGAATTATTATGAATTAATATTTTAATATTTTCAGTATATTCAGCATCTATAGTACCAGCTTTTACTTCTATTTCTTTGCGTGCTAAAGAAGAACTAGAAGTAAGTTAACAAAATATTCCTTTTGGTACTTCAATTACAATATATGAGTCTATTATTATAATTTCTTATGGTAAAATGACAAGCTCTTTTGATTCTGGATATCTTAGATCAAAACCAGCATCTGTTTTATGAGCATATTCTGGTATTTTTCCTTTGTTATTATTATTAAAGACTTTAAGTTCTATTTTTTTATCAGTGCTATATAAATTATTTTCTTCTTCAATTTTATAGTACTTTTCTAAACATATAATAGGTATCTTAATTTGTTTCTTTTGATTTTCAAATTGTAATAGACCTTTAGTTCAGCTTATAACTGCTTTATAAGTGTGAGTCTAATTATTTTCTAATATAAGATCATAATCACCATTTACAGTTACTAATGCTTTGATCTTGATTGATTTAGATTCTAAAATAACTGGTAAGTCAATTACTTCTCCAAGCACTTTCTCTTTTTGACCATTAATGCCAATTAGATTTATTGTACTGGGTTTCTGAATTTTCCAGTCTATTTTCTTCAAGAATTGTTGAGCAACTATATTACTCACAGCATCACTATCAATTATTATTTTGCAAGGTTGATTATTAATAAATTCATTCATATACATAGCATTTACAGATGTTTGTTGAATTTGCTAATTTTCTTTCTTATTTTCTATTAATATCTTCTTGAGCTGATTATTATTAATTGAAAACTTTTTAGTTGTGAATATACTCTCATCTTTCAGAGATATATTTAAGAGTTTAAATGCTCTTCAGTATTCAAGTAAGCGTTTTGTTTATTATTTTTATTATTTCTTCTATTATTATTATTATTATTATTATTGCAATTATTATTGTTCTAACTATTCTTATTTTTTCTGAGACTAGTGTATCTGCTGATAATATGACGGTACCTCCACAGTTATAATAGATAATATTATTTCTAAAGTCATTATTAAAATTATTATTAAAATTATTATTATTATTGAAGTTATTATTATTATTATAGTTATTATTTCTTCTACTTCTGCATTCACTTGCAATATGACCAAATCTTTCATAATTATTACATCTAATAGAATTATTTTTATATTAGAGTGACTATTAGATTGGTTGATAGTTATCAGTTTCTCTAATTTTGAAGTGATACTTTCAATCTGCTCTGCTAATTTATTAATTTTAATATCTACAGGTGATGTTGGCAAGAAAGGTAAGCCAGTTGGTATAGTATTATATTGTTGAAAGTTAGAGCCATAAGCAGTTGCTATATTAATTGCTTCTTCTAATATTGCAGGATGAGTTGGATTTATAAAGAATTTAATTTCTGATCTAAGCCTATCTATAAAGTAAGATACACATAAATGAGCTGGATAGGTATTGGTCAGATCTACTCTTCTGATTAATTCTCTGATAGCTGCAGCATATTGTTCTATACTTTTACCAGGTAATTATTTTCTTTGTTTCAATTGTTATTGCCATTCATATAGTCGGTCATAATTTCTGAAGTGTTTTTCAAATTGATATATGAATGAAGCTTCTTTTGCATTTAGATTAGCGTCATTAGCATAACTCCAAGTTCCTGGCCATTCCAGATCTTGCAATTTTTTATTAGCATACCATGTGGTTGCTGAGCCTTTCAGATAAGAACTACTTGTTCATAGGTAATTTATTTATTAAGATAATTATTCATGAGGTAAATTATCAATCTAAATATTTTAGATTTCATTTAATCTTCTGCATGATGGGTTAATTCCTAAATTCATGACTTATGTTGATTAAACTTCCTCTAGGATATTCTTTTTCTTATTCATTTGAATAGTGTCATTGTATCTCAAATTCTGTTATCAGGTAGGTTTAATATTATGATTAGTAGTTGTGCATGGTAGGTTATTTCTCAACTCATGACTTATCTTTCTCTTAATCACAATATCAAGAGATGTTCAAATATAATATCATGTTATCTTATTTCTGATAGTGGTATTTGTTGTGATAGGTCTGATAATTCTGTAGCATTAGCTTTTAAGTATCGTTGCTCTTGTGTCAGTATATATGCAAGATTTACTACTGAAATTATATCTGATTATGATGTAATATTCTCTTTACCAATTATTAAATTCATTAGTCTAATCATTGTATTCATCTGGTATTATTTTCAAGTTATTTAATTCTATAATAAAGTTTTCTAATTCTAATTCTACTGATTCTTCTGTATTATAAATTACTGTTATTTTATATCTAAGATGATTGAACTGTTTGTCTATTCATTCTCTTTGGATATTTAGTCTTCTTGCTATTTGTAATGACATGTAGTCTTTGTCAGAATGTGATTCTATTCCTATGTGAATTTGTTGATTATTAATGATTGCAATATAGATTCAATATATGTTGGTATTAGAGTTGTAATAGAATTATGATATTTGTGCTGTTATTAGTTCTTGTATTAATATTTGTGATGATATTCTATCTTCTATAATTCCAAAGGGTTCAGGTATACTTGATCTTGTTAAATAATTCATTCTTGAGCTAGATCATGATCGTGATAATGTTCTTTGTATCATCCTTTCTCATAATGGTCTTGCTATTGGTATCATAGCTAGAGGATCTCTTGATGATAATTATGATCTATTGATAATGTCAATTTATTATTCATATGTATTTTCTTTTTTAATTTCTATTCCTATTTCTTTAAGAATTTGTTATTCTAAATCAATTTGGTCTATTATTTCAAAGGATTCTAACTGATCTATTTCTTTGGTTATTTCATTCTTTATTTCTTAAGTCTGATATTAATCTTGTTTATATGGATAGTATTTTTCAAGTAATCTTGATCATTGTAGTTTTCTTTCCTGTCTAGAGCTTGTACTAGATTGTGCATTTCTCTTAGGTCAGTTTTTACCATAATCTGATGATCTTGATTGTGATCTTGATTGGAATCTAGATATTTGATTACTTTTTCTGTCAAGTGAATGTTATTCTTTTCTTTATCTAGAGCTTGTACTAGATTATATATTTTTCTTGAATTTGATTATTCTGCTTTTGCTTAATGAGTGTGATATTAAACGTGATCTTAATTGAGAGTTTGATGATCGTGATGTGGAACGTGATCTGGATTGATTTCTTTTTTGCATTTTTCTTTTGGTTTCATGAAAGTATTATGTCTAGTATTTTCTTGTGTAAGTCTTTTGATGCATTCTTCATCTGAGAAATAGTCAGATATGATTAGTAATGGTAATGTTGGTTGTAATGGTAGGTGTTATTTTTATTGTTCTAGTTGATGTCATAGTTCTTCATTTTCTTATTTGAGTCTGTCTTTTTCTTTTTATTCTATCTATTTCTGTTTGTCTTGTTCTTCTTTTTCTTTTGCATGTATCTCTTCTTCTGTTTTGAGTTTCCAGTAATGTGATTTTGCTCTGTTATATAGTTTTTTATGAAAGTTTAAGTCAATAATAGCTTGTTCTAGTTTGTTTTTCAATTCAGTTATTTGTGATGATGTTGCTCCTATCATTATGTTTTTGTCTAATTCTCTGAGTCTTTTTTGATAATGTCAAATTCTTTCTTTGTCATTGAGTATTTTTCATTATAGTAAGCTATCCTATTCTAGAATAGTTTTGATATCTTGTGATAGTTATACTGTTTTTGCATTTCTTTCTATTGCATAAATTTTTATTTCTGTTTTAAGAAGGTCAGCAAATACATATCTTCCATGTTTTTTGCATTTTTTAACAAATTCTTATATGTTTTTTTGTGATTTGTCTTTATAGTAGTGGTATATGTCTTGTATTTCTTGTTTCTATTATTTTTATTATTTCATTATAATAATTTTGAAGTTTAGTGATCTCTTATTTCCAGAGTTTTCTTCTTGGTATTTCTAGTATGATGTCTGTCAGTCATTTAAGTATATGTTCAATTATTTGTTTGGGTAACTTTCCTTTTTCAAGTGATTCATATCAATCTTCTCTATTTCCATGTATAACTTATTCTGATATGTCATTAAGGTGATACAGTCATATTTTGTTTTCTTTACATGTTATTTTCTTAAATTCTTCTCATATATTACCTGCAGCATACCAGTATTCTGTATCTAATACTGTATAGCAGTTTGGATACTTTATTATTTTGGATAGTTCATTTCAGATTGCTCTATAACATTTTATTGATAAGCTATTTTCTATGTAGATAGTTATGTTGATATTATTTCTTATATGTTCCTATCTATTTTTGAATTTTTGTGATGTGATTAGAATTCTATTATTATTTTCTTTTCTTGTTTTGCTTTTGTAATATATAATTACTCCTTTAGTATATGAATATTCAGCCTATTTTATTTTTTTTAGTATTCTTTCTATTTGTCTGTGTGCTATTATTAAATTTGTTGATAAGTGTACATAGTTATTAGGTCTATTTTCTACTGGTAACTATTCATAATGTATCCATCCTTTTTTGTATTCATCAGATTTTGATAAAAATATTTGTCTAAAGTCTTGTGTATAATTATTCTTTTTATTCCAATTATGGATTACTCCTATTTTAGGTATTATGGTAACTGATTGTATACTGATAATCTTTTGGTATATTTCATTTACTTCTTTTTGTATTAGTCCTTTCTTTAAATTAATGATAAATTCTTGTTCTGCGATATTATTTTTTCTAATTATTATGGATCTGTGTAATTAATCTATTATTAGTACTTTATGTAATTCTAAGAGGTATTATTCTTGTCCAATTTTGGCTCATATTTTTCTGATTTTTTCTAGACTCTTCATTAGTTGTTCTGATACTGCTATACCGTAACTTGAATGGTTATTTATTTATGATTTCACTTGTATTTGGTTTGCAAATTATCTGCTGATTATTGTTATGTCAGCTCTTGTATCAAGTAATATGATTATTGTGATTCCATTGATTTTGATAGAGACTTCTAATTTGCATTGTTTTATTATGAGTATTGAAGGGTATTAATATCCAATAAGTATAAATATAGGTGAGTTATAAGATAATAGAGAATAAAATTATAAAGATAATATTATAAAGATAATTAATGATTGAGTTAAAATTATAATTAATAGTTTAGATATTATTATTATATATTATTATTTTTGTTATTTTATTATTTTTTTAGGTCGTGTTTTTGTTATTTCTTGAGAGCAGAGAGGCTCCCTTTTTATATATTTTTGAGATTGTTTTGTTGCTGATTAGGCTTTTCTTGTTTCTATTTTCTAGTTGATTCTAATAGCTTCTAATACTCGTAATATTCAAAATCATCATCCTGTTACTAGTAGTAGTAACACTGTTCCTATTTCTGGTAAATATAACTATGATGGTCGTCTCATTGTTCAACATGTTCATGATGTATTAATTGTGATGAGCTGATTTTGGATCTTCGTGATCAAATTACTTACTTAAAGACTTTGGTTAATTCTCAGCAGTCAATTATTAAGTTATTTAGTCATGGTCTTCAATTAGTTAATGTTAAGTCTTTGTTTAATGGTCATGATTCCTTGAATTCATCAAGTATTGATCTGATAAATGTTGTGCTGAGTGTCAATAGTGATTTTTCAGTTGTTAGTCAGTTAGAAACTGGTATTCAAACTGAACCAGTTTCTGATGTTGCTGGTATTGATGATTGGTCATTTTTATTTGTGGATGGTTGTAATGTAAGTTTTAATTCCATTATTTATTTGACTAGTTATTGCATCATTATAATTATTATTTTCTTTTCTTGTCAGTACTCATTGCATTGTTTAATCTATCTTTGTTTTTCATCTTTGTATATCTTTTCTAGGATAGTAAAGCTATTGATGATAGTTTGAAGTAAATCTTTTTGATCCTGGATTATTTTTCATAGTTCATTTAATTCATTTTCTTTATCATTCATCATTATTTTCTTAAAGAAAATGTATTTGTCTGATGCGAGTTAATTCTCATATTTGCTGCAATAAAGTTAGTTCTCAATAGTGATTAAGTCAGTTGTCTTACATGGTTTATAACATTGGTAACATGTAGTTAGTGAGTCGTTTGATGATTTTCTATTGTATGATTTCTATGTGTTATTGATTTTTTCTTGTGTTGATGATGTATTGGTCCAAAGGATATTATTGATTTCTGTTTTGTTATAATCAGTATATCATATAAGTCCTTTTTCTCATCTTGTGTATTTGTATTTTTTGTTGATATCATTATCTTTTAGTATTTAATACTTTTTGTCTTTCTTAGCTCATTCTTGTCTTTGTTTATGATGTGCATCCCATTTTTGTTTGCATTATTTGTAAATATCATGTGTGTGATAGTCGTGATTCTTTCTATCATATGTCTGCTCTTTGCAGTTAAGATTGTTGTATGTATGTCCTGTTATGTGCCATACAATTTCTAATTCTGCTATCTTTTTATATGGATCGCATTTAATTTTTATTGGCATCCATTTAAAGGATATTTGTATACTTTCTTCAGTCTAGTCAGTTTTGATTGTTTTGGTTATATTATTTGTTTATAAGAGTTGTAACCAGTCATTTCTGTTATTTTCTTTTTCTGAGTCTGTATAGTTTGGTTTGTATTTGTCAGAGTCTGATTTGGATTCATTTATTAATTGTTTGTTTTGTCTTGTCATTCTTTTTTGATCTTGCTTGTTATCAGATAATTTGATAGTTATTTTGAATTACGTTTTTTGGTTGTGTTTGTTTTTGCATTTTTGGTTGAATTTGCAATAATAATATTCTGCTATTCCTTGGTACATATTGGTTATCAGATATGATCTTTGGCAGTTGCAATAGTGTGTTGGGTATATTTTATTAGTTCATTATTGTAGTTTATCTCAGTTTTCTTGTACTTTCTTCTTATTGTATTCACATTATATGAATTGATTTTTTGATTAATTTTTGAATATTATTCTATTTCCATCAGTATCGGTTTTGTTAAAGTAGTAGTATAATTTTCTTGATTCAGATATTAATGATAGTAGTACTTGTCTTGCTATTTCCAAATTATTTTTCAAGATGTCAGTTTTGTTTTGATTATTCACTTGCTCCTTGTTTTTTTGATGAATTGGTCCATAAGTTTCTTATCTTTATTCCATTCTGAGATGATTGTGATATTATTCTGCATGTTTTGTATATTGATTATTTTTCTCTGTTTATATGAATTTGGATATTTTGGTATAGATCATGTGTTTTATTGAGTCATATTATTTCATTTACATAATGAAATATTTTGTCATTTGCTTTGATTTGTTCTTTTATTATTGCCAATTTGTTTTTGCTGAATCAGTTATTATTCTAGTGGATTTTCCTAAGAGTTCTTGAGTCAGTCTTTTTATATTTGATTAAGTTGTATGTATTTTTGATATTGAGATCTTTTGTTTTCAGATTTAAACTGAGTTTTAATTCAGTTAAAACTATGTTATTTCTTGTTTTGTTCAAATATGATAGTTTCTAGTCTATTGATAATGGTATCTATAATTCTTGCAGCTATTTTATTTATTATTGGATGGTCAAGTATTTTGTCAATGTTTTGTTCTATCTGATGTGTCATTACATTTGTTATGTAATCAAGTATATATTCCTTTAATTTGTTTTTAAAGAATTATTATATTATTAGTAGTATTAGCCATTTGATCTGATTTCTTGTCCAATCTTTTCCTATTTGGGATAATAGTGGTCATATAATATTTATTAATACAGTTTTTATGCCAGTCATTAGTAATCCTATTATAATATTAATTTCTTTTTCCAAGTGTGGTCAATCAAAGTATCATTCATTATTGTAATGTTATTTATTTTCATTATCTAATCTGCTGATTTCTTGTTTTATTTTAAATATTTAGATTACGTCTCTATTTCTTCTGTTTTCTTGATTATATATTCTTTCTTCAATAGATCTTATTTTGTATGGTTTTTCTTTATATGAGTTGTAACGTGATCATTCTCATGAATTACTTCTACTTTAAGATCTTGATCTTGAACTATGTTAGTAGTTTCTCTGATTATTTCTTCTAAAGTTTGATGAGTATTTGTTATTTCTTTATAGGCATGGTACCCTATTATATCTTTCTTTGTTCTGATAAGTTATTCTTCCTCATTCTCATAAATTACTTCTGTTATTCTATGAGTTATATTGTTTTTGTGAGTAGGATAATTGATTATTGGGATATTTAGTTCCAGTTCTATATCTCATAAATCTTATTTGTAGGTTATTTACTTTAGGATTTTGGTTTTTGTCTTGATCATCATTGTCATTGATCTCTTCTTGTTGGTTGAATGAGTCTGTTTCTTTGGTTATTTCATTTGTGAACTATCTTCCTCTAATTGATCTGCTATATTTATTGAATGATGATTGTTGTGATTAATGTCTTACAATAATATTATTGAAGTATATTGTATAGAATGATTGTATAGAGTTAGTTTCTTCTCTAAATAGTGATTTTGCTCCTGTCCTTATAAATATATCATTAATTTATTTTTCACATTCAAAATGTATGTTACTGGGCATTCTGTTGAGATAATGGATTTGTTTACTGGTTTCATTGATATCAAACATATTGGCTTCATAACATATGTTATTATAGTTAATGTTGAAATTTTATATGCTTCTGTAAATTGATTTATTAAAGTATAGTCCTATTTCATATAATGTCTGGTTATTTTCTAAATAAAGTCCAGTTTGGAATTTTTCCTGAATTGATTGTCGCAGTTCTTTTGATGCTTCTGTATTAGGTGCTACTTGATTTGTATTGGTTGGTGGATGATTTTATTTCAAGATTTTTCCATCAGATGACTGCTTGTCCTATGAATTGTGATGTGATTTTATTTATCAGATTTGTACTTCATAGACAGTTTCCATTATTAAGTCCTTTGTTTATGTTATTTTGCCATGTTCCTAAGTTGATTCCATCTATTCCTGCATAGAATGTTACTTGTGATCCTCTCCAGTTAATTACTGCTAATATGACATATTTTCTGTTTCATAAGTAATTATATAATTCTGCTATTCCTTGTGGTGCTGGTACATCTGCTTGATCTCCTGCTCATTAAGTATCATTTTCATCTTCTTTTGGCCATAGTATCTTATTGGCTTCAAAAAGTTTGTTCATGATGTTAATTTATTTTTGTATGTTTTCTGGTTTTCTATTAAATTCTGATATGATATGCATTTGTATGATTACTTCATTGTATTGGTCAACTTATCTTTGAAAATTTACTTCCATTTCTAATATTCTTGCACATCATTCTCCATTTGCCATTGGGTTATCATTATTATTTTGTAGTAATAGTTAGTTTAATCAATTGATTTCATTTTCTTGATTTTGGAGATTCTGGTCTTGTCTTTTTATAGTTTCTGATTATTGTTCTATCAGATCTTTTACTTCTTCCAATTTTTCAAGTATTTCTTCTTCTAGCTTTGTTTGTGATTATATAAGGTTACTTCTCTATTCTTTCCATTAATTTTCAAATTTTTCTACTATTTCTAATTCGTCTGATAGTGTTGGTGATTCAATTGGTGATGATATTTCTGTATTATTTATTTGTATAATAATTTCTTCATTGATATCATTATGACTTATTTTTATGTTTTTCTATAGTTTCTATAAATTTATTTTTAATTATTATATTATATTTTATAATGTAGATGTTTATTTCAAATTTCATTTTATAGTCTTCTTATTATTATTTTTATAAATGTTATGTTTTGTTGATTATATAGTTGTGAGTTTGGTTCTGATTTCAGTATTATTTCTATTTCTTGTCTGATTATTATTAGAAATCTTTTAATATTTTGTATTTCTTCTTTTTGGTTCTTGTTTTTTTGTCATAATTCTTCATTTTCTTTTTGTTTTGATTCTAAATTTTCTTTTTGTTGTAGATTTTCTAGTTATAGTTAATTATTATCTACTCGTAATATTTGATTTTCCTCTCATATTTGTCTAAGTTATTTTGTTAAGTTTAGTATTGTATTATCTTCATCTAAAGATGAACTATTACTTCTTTTCTTCATTGTCAAAGTTGATTTATTTCTGTGATTAATTTTAAGTTTTCTTTTATTATCTTTTGATTTTCTTTGATCAAGTTATTTTTCTCAGTTATTATTTTATTTAATAATTATTCTAATTCGTCATTTTTATCTTGAAGTCATTTGTTTAAATCTTGTCAATTTTTCTTTTCTTTGATAAATTTGTCTATTTCATCCATTAGTCTGATATTACTAATTGTAATAATTCATCCTGAAGATGTTGATTTACTTCTGGAGTTAAGTTAAATAATATAATGAATGTCATTTCTTTACTTCTTGTTCCTATTGGTTGACTTATTTCTTCATTTTCATATGTTCTTGGTCCTGTATATGGTTTGTCTAGTTTTTCTGTTTTTTCATCTGTTCTTAATACTGAATTTTGACTGTAATATGTTGATAATACTTTTAATAGTAATTGGTTATTTTCTAGTTGGAGTCTGTTAATTACTTGTAAAAGTCTTGTTTCACAAACTATTATAGCTCTTTTTTCTTTTGCAAGATTATCTATCATTTAGTTAATAGTTTGTTCAGGTTCTTCATTATTTATTTTATTAGATTTGTCTGGTGTAATCATTGTTTCTTTTGTTCAATTAGTTGATTTACAAGTTTAGGTATGATGTATTCATTTTGATTTTTTGTTACATCTCATAATTTTACACATATTTTCTCAGTTCTTTTTATAACTTTATCAAGTCTTTGTTTATTTGTTTGTTTGGAGTTTATATTTAGGTTGAGTATTCTTTTGATTATAGTTATTCTTTTGTTTATCTTTTTCTTGTCTTTTCCTGGTTTTTCTTCTGGTTTTACTGATTTTTGATTATGACATTCTGATTCTGAAAGTTTTTGTGTGATGTCTTGTATTCTTTGTGTTATGTTTAATGGTAGATCCAGTTTTAGCACTATAGCTAATTTTTGTTCTATTATCTTAATGTTTTTCATGATATCTTGTATTTGTCTTATTATGTAATTATAATTCTAAAACTGGTCAGATTGTTGTATCTTAGTTTTTCTGATTAGTCATCATATATTTTTTAGTATTGATTTGATTTGTTCATTTTCAATATGTTGGAATCTAGTTTTCCATTTTCATATTTCTTTTAATTGTTAATTAGAGAATGATTCTTTGGTGATATTAGTCTGGATGATTATTAGTTGTTACTTTAAATATATAGTATACATTAATTTAAAATATTATTGGTATAATTATATTAAGTATGAGTCGGATAATAATCTTTCTTCTTTTTAATCATGTATTTGTATTTGTCAGATTACTTTTTCTATTGATGATTCTAAATATATTATAATTACTTCTTTTAAATTATTATTTACTTTATTATTGTATAGTTTTTCAAGTATCAAAGTTTCTATTTCTGGTTTTTTGTATTGTTCTTTCAATATTTGCCAAAATATTTATCCAGTTAGGTATGTTCATGATAGTATGATGTAATCTGGTTCTTTTTGTATTGTCTCATTTAACTGTTTTATTCTAGATCAGGCAACTTCCATTTGAAAGATAAAGTACCATTTTTCCAGATTTTCTGCAAATAGTTTGAATGATTCCCATTATTCAATAGGTTTATTTGTATTGATCATGTAATATCCTTTTTCTTGCATATATCTGGTTATCATTATTGCTAGTGTACTTTTTTCTGATTCAATATTTCCTTTAATAATAATGATCTTTATCTTTAGTTGTATTAGTATTTTTGCATGATCACAAAATATATTCATATATGAGTCTCGTGGACAATAATTATATAATATCATTATGTCTGGTTTGGTAATGATTTGTAGATAGGTTGTATTATTCTCTATTTGATTTGTTGATTAATTAATAATCATTTTTTTACAAGGTTTACTTTCTATTTTGTTTATGGATTAGTTATAGATTTTTGTTTCTTTAGTTATTTTATATTGTTATTTATATTATTACTATGGTTGACACTCTTCAGATATTTGGGTTGAACTTGCGTATCCAGTACACTTCTTGATGGCATCACTCATTACATCTTAGTTTAGCACTTGGATTGATATTTATCCTATAGCATGACTCAGTTACTATATCAAGTTCCTGATGGGAGAGACTATTTCTCACTTATAAGTTTCATATAATGCCAGAGAGATGGTTTAGTCTCTCCTTTTTCATGCTCTTCACTATTATAGGTTCTTTTTTCTAAAGCATCATTCAGCGGTGATTTACTCATTCTCTCATCAATATATCTATCAGGATCAATTGCAGTTTGGATTATTGATAGTTTGTTGCATTTATCAAGTAATAGCCAGATAATATGATATCTGTGAATTATCTTGAATCAGTAATCTACTAAAAGTTGGTGAATAGCAAATCTGGACTGTTAGAGACACTATCACTGCACTTCTAGTACTTGTCATCTGGATCTCTCAAAGAAGATTTTTGAAGAGATGATAGTTGCTAGACTACCTATTGTCTTTTCTATGTTTTGAGTATAATGGTATAGGACTACTCTATATCTCTCTTACATTTACAAAATTCTTCTAACATAATATCTCTTTTCAGATTATGATTCTTGATGAATTCAGCATAGTCATCTGATATATATTATTGTCATATCAGGTATTAGAAGGTTTATGAAGTTATCATTTGTTTAGTTAAATATATATAATCTTTTTTATGATTTCTTCTTAAAATATTACTTCTTGTATTAGTATCTTGTAATAATCACTTGCATATTTTGTATTACTTATTTATTATCTTATTTTAATCACAAGCATGACTCTGGTCTTTTAAATATTAAAGTGTAAGCATAGTTTGATAACCAGTATAAGCATAGAATGCTAAGAGATCCAAATAAGTTTTTACTTCCAGAATAATTATAAAGATGATTTATTCTGAGTCTAAATAGCTCTTTTTGAACTAGTATCTTTTCATGTATCTTGATTTATCATTATTTTATTTTTATTTTTTTTTTATGTCATATAGCCATGCCAAATTTTATTAATTATGTAATTAATACATTTTTATAAATTTAGCTCACCCATCTATACTAAATACAAAGAGATGCGACTAATCATGCTTGGATTATCATGACTACATATTTATAGAAATCATTTTATTACCCTATTTTTCTCCTATATATTCTTGATTTGTAAACTTGTCTACTAAGAAATTATTATAATTTTGTTCATTGTATTGAAATGAGTGATGTAATTGTGTAGGAATACTGCAGATGCAGGTATATCTGTTGTGTATAACTATTGATAATAGTGAGAGCTGATATTATTTGCATTTTTTTTATTGATTGTTGGGTTATTTTTGATTTTTGTTTGAATAGCATTTTGTTTGTGTTTCTTTTCTTACGTAATATTGTTTTCTTTTCCCAATTGATTTGAGTTTTGTATCTATTTTTCCATGTGTTTTCATATAATAATTTTGCGTCTTGTTTGCCAAGTGTACGAGCAATTTTATTTGTTTCTTCCTTGCAAATTCCAAGATTTTTGTGTTGTTGTATAAATGTATTGGTTATGATTCCTTGTAATAAATATTTGGTAGTTGTTGTATCAAAGATTGTATTTATTATTTCTGTTGTGACAAGAGGTTTCAGTTATTTATTGAGAATATTATCAATTATTTTGATCCATTATTGTTTTAGACATGTTATTAAAGGTTTTCTTTGTTTGTCAAGGGCGTGATATTTCCAGAAGTGTGATGTGGTTTCAGGTTCTTGGAAATATATTTTGCATTTATTTGTAAGATATATGTTAGGCCAACGAGAATATAAGTATTCAGCTGTGGGCAAACAATTATGGAAGCTCTTGATCAAGAAAGTTTGCATATGTGCTAATTTGGATGATATGTATCCTGATGTGATTTTTCCATCCCAGTGCCAGATTGCTAGTGTTGTTTCCCAGTTTATAATTGTTTCTGCATTTTTCATTATGTGTGCAATGCTTTTGTGTTTTTACCAATTGAGTTTTTTTCTATTTAATGATTATGTTTTGATGAATTGGTGAAGATTGGAGTTGATTTCTGTTGAATTATACAGTGCTTGAAATTGTAAATTGGCATGTGATGATTTGGCTAAGATGATTGGAGTGCTATTGTTTGCATGTTTGGTGAGTTGGTCTGCTATTTCATTTGGGATTATATTGCTATGAGCTTTGACTTTCTTTAGTGTGATTGTAAGAGCTTTTTCTTTGATTAGCTGGATGATGTTGTGTCATATTGGCCAGGCTGTGGTTTTTAGTTTGGTACAATTTGATAGATTTGTTTTGATCCATTTGTTCAAGGTGGAAATTGCAGCTTGGCTATCTGTATTAACTTCAATTTTTGAGTTTGGTATTATTGCTTCTAAAACTGTTAAAATTGCCATGCCTTCTGTGGTTGTGAAAATTTTTTGTGGGATCATGTTGTGAAAAAGCTGGTTTCATTTAAATTATTAGTCCATGCTGTACTGCTTTTTATTTTGTCTGAGCCAGAGTTAATGATAGAGCCATCAGTATAGGTTTTGTGTTGTTTTGATTATGCTAAAAATGTTATTGCATGTTTCCATTCTTGTTGTAGTTCTGATGGAATGATTAATATTTTTCCTGTGTCATTAAGAATATTATCAAATTCAACTATCTTATCCTTGAAGAGATGTTTTTTTGGATGCCATGACGTATGTTTGTAATAACTATTATTATATTTGATTTGCCATGTGTGATGTTGAATTGATCTGTCTAATACTATTGTTTGTGCTTTAATGATTTTAAACCAGTTTGGTATTTTGTCTTTGCTTGTATCTCGTGTGTATTTGGTATATTTGGACCATGTGACTAGTTTGCCCATTTGATCTGTTAGTTGTTTCAAATAGAGAAGATTTTCTTTTTTGAGATCTTTGCAATATTTTTGGTATAATGAATGTGATACTATTATGTTTTCAATAGGCCAGTTATATCCATAGATGAGTGCAGGTGTCCATGTGTTGTTTGGAGAAATTTTGAATCTAATTCTTCATTCTGCCATTATATTGATGATGTCTGCTATTAGATTATAGTCTGGTTTGGTTTTTTCTATTTCTGATATTTCAAGTATATTGAAGATTGACCAGCGTTATTGTTGAAGATTTGCTAGTCTGATTTTTATTATTATTGTAGCTAAATCAGTGGAGTTCAATCTGATGAACAATTCATTAACTTTGCTTTTGGCTTGTAAATCTGCTATGTCGCATAGATTATAAATTTCTGGATGTTTAAGGGCTGTAGAGGGAAAGTTTTGTGAGAGGGATACTTTTATTCTGACTGTGTTGTTGATTATTGAGTTCCATTTTTTTGCATAGGTTTCATTGATAAAGATAAGCATTGTTCTGTATTTGATTGCTAGTGCAATTACATTATTGAAAATGTAAATAGTTTGTTTGTCTGTAATTAGCTTGGGTTTGAGTAGAGTGCAAATATGTTTGATTTTGGAGTCTGTCATGTTGAGTACTGTATTGAATTTACCATTTGCTTGTAGTCATACTCCAAGATATCTTGCTGATATATTGGGTGATAGTATTTTAATAGAGTGGAAAGATTACTAGTATCTGGTGTGATGCGAATTATCTCTGTTTTGTCATAGTTGATTTCTATATTTGCCATCTAAAAAAACTGAGAGCTGTATTTAAGATGTTTTGTATTCCTTTTGTTAACTTGGCTATCCAGCAAGTATCATCCACATATGCCAGATGATTAATGGTGTATGTTGTCATGGTGTTTTTCATATTATCTATATATTTTGTGTTGATATGATGTAAAATATATCCTTCATTTTTGTGTCTTGTGCTGATTTCACATAATAGTGAATCATAAAATATTTGTTATAGTATTGGAGAGTATGTTTCCCCTTGATTGATTCCATCTTCTATTTGATATGTTGGGCTTGGTTAATATTCTGTTAATATTAAACTCATTCTGTTTTGGTAAATATGTTCTAAAATGTTTATGATTGTTTTGTTCATTTTGATTCTATTTAGCACTTTTTCTAAGAGAATCCAGTCCACTGAATCAAATACCTTTTTCATGTCTTGAAATATCAGTCATGCTTCTTTGTTAAACTCTGGTACATGTTCTATAATGTTATTTATGATGTGAATTAGAACGTATATACTGGTATTTTTTAAAATTGATATGTTGTTACCCTGAAGTATGTTATGTTTTTCATATATGTTTGATATTTGGTCAGTAATAATATGAGTAAAGAGTTTTCTTGCTATTTCTATTAGTATTATGGATCTGGTGATGTTGATGTCTCCTCTCCAGCATTTGGGTTTGGGAATTAATATTATTGTGGCTATTTTCCATTCGTGAGATATATCTTCTTTTATTAAGCATGTGTTAAATAGTTGGCAAAGTGATTTGATTATTTTGATATTAGCATATTTTCATAATTCTGTGAGAATTGCTGAGGGTTCTGATGCTTTATTATGAGGTAAATTTCGAAGTGTTTGCAATATTTCTGATTCATTAATTAGGTTGAAGATATTATTAAAAATATGATCTTGAATGTTGGATTTGGGTTGATATTGGTCATGCCATTGGTAAAATTCAGATTAGTTAATATTACATTTTTTTATCTATTACTTTGCTTTGACGTTTGCTATTTGTTTTATTTCTTCTGGGTTACTATGATATTATAACCAATTAGCTTATTTGTATGGTGCAGCTGCAGTACATAGTGCAGTAATCACCGATTACTACTAAATCAGGAGAATAAGTAATTTATATTAATTAATTTAATTTATTATTAATTCTATTTTTAATCCATATTATTACCCATATTTAGCCTTATTCAAATATTAATTTAGCTATGTATATCACACTTAATTTATAGTTTAATTAAATTAATAATTTTCTTATTAATTATTTTTATCTTTTCTTTCTTTTCTTGATTTATCTTTAAATAATTTAATATTTCACTAATTTAAGTTCTTTATTATCATGTATTTAATATTCTTTGTGATTATTCTTTTTAAATTCTACTTATTCTTGAGTAAATTAGATGAAACAATGTGCTAGAAATAATTTGTAATTAGCGTAGCAAGAAATTA
>CAJVPS010001110.1:0-17324 GCA_910591765.1 Ambispora leptoticha | reverse complement strand
GAAATTAATTGTTGAAGTTTGTGCATTTTTATCCGGTTTTAAAGTGGTCGGACACTTTTGACCGGGGAGTGTACATGGATTAAGAAAATGGTGCTTACCTAGCAAATTAATTTTTAAAATTATCAATTCATTAATATATTATACATAATATATATTATACATAAAAATGTATTATGTATCATTGTCCTAGATAAAATCTTATGACAGTAAAAAAAGTGTCGCTTTCCTTAAGACAAGTCTCAAATATTGTCTTTGTTTAGTCTTTTGACGCATTTCAAAAAAATGTCTTGTACCATAAGAAATTATCTTGAGACACTGATGAAGACTAAAAATTAATTTTAACCTAGTACTTAGGAACAAGAAATTATTGTTGGTACATGTTCTATGTAACCCCGATTTACGTCGATTTCCGTTTCATCTCATGCTATACCAATTTCCGTATTCAATATATTTTTGTTTTTATACTCAAAATACATATAATATCAAATATGATATCCAAAAAAATATCTTGTAGATATACAAAAAATGCATATATAGAGTAGTCGCGAGGAATCAAACAAAATGTGATTCTATAATTGCCTTGCTTGTGCCTTTTATAACTATCTTTGACCCACTGAAACCCGTGTTTACCCGTGAATTAGATTAATGGTTAGGTTCTTTGTACCAGAAAAAGCTTTATGTTATTTTGATGGACACGATTATTGTTCCGATTGATTATAAGGCTTTGTCTATAAAAAGCATTGTTACGTATATAGTTTTTGTTAGAAGTTTCCCTAAAATAAAAGAACTACCCCCTTTACCCCATAAAATCTCCACATCGAATCCTAACCGTTGATACCCATAACGATGTCCGCAAATATTGGCACAGACATTAGACCCGTAACGTCACCATAACGTAACATGGTCGACAATTTAATAGTAGATCTTTGTGGTGCACGACATTTAACTTTAAAAAATAATGGCACATGATACAGAGATTTTATTCAAAAAGACTGTTATTTGAAGCTAAACAATTATCTCAGAATATCGGCCTCTTTTTAAAATTAATTACTCCTTCCTTATTTAAAAAGATCTTAAAACTTCCTCTTTCGACAAACAAAACTGCATTTCAATATACCGAGTTCTGATTGGTTTATCACAAGTCATGTGGTTAAAACTAGTCAGATTTTATTAGGGACACTGTTGTAATTTGAAAAATTCCGTTTTATTCCGAAATTTATTATAATATAATCGTAAGCGCCCGAAGAGATACTACCGTAAATCGCGCCTCAATTTTAACCTCAAGGCTAGTAGATTAGTAACTAATATTTTAAGAAATTACACTGTAAATTTTAATTTAATTTATTTATTTGTTTTATTAAAAAAATTCTGATGTTAAATCTTTACAAGGGTACATGATGAAATTGGTAACTAAATATATGTTTGATATTTATTTCACTAATTGATATAGTTGTTTTATATTCCATTGAATGACTACAAAATAGATATAATAAAATTCCATTATCTTAACGAAAATCTCTTGTACACAACTATATGCAGTTATTCGTTTTTTGCTTAGGAAGCGTTTTTCATAAGAATACATGATATTATTAATTAGATTCTAATAACATAAAATGGATATTTATATTATATTCTATAATTCTATGTTTAGTTTTCATTAAAAAATTAATTTTACGAAAGTTATAAGCATATAAATTAATAAAAAAATAATTTAATACACCCATTAACATTTTGGTTATTATTTATTATTTAATTTTGAATCACTCCATAATTCATTATTGCTTGATTCCCAATTACTTCCACTTTCGGAATTAGTTTTGTTTTTGATAGGTAAATCACGTTTATTCTTGATTGATTTCAATTAATAAATTTTTTCTTTTTTTATTTTTCTCCTAATTTTTTCAAATGTTTTGCATTGACATTTTGCGATAATGATAAACAATACTGTACAAATGGAATCTACCCCCAACATCCTGATGCCCATCTTCCCGACACCCTAACATTCTGATATCTATCTTCCCAACAATTCAACATCCCAAAAATTCAACCTCCTGACAATCTAACTTCATCTAACATTCTGACAATCTACATCTCGACATATCTAACTTCCCAACAATTTAACTTCTGACAATCCCAACTTCCTGACAAATCCCAACTTTCTGATAAACTAGTTCAATTTCTGGTTTTTATAGAAATCAACCACTAGCATTTATTAACATTTAACATCAAATATAGAATAACAGACGGATCTTTATTTAAATGTAAAATAATGTCGGGAAGTTAGATTATCAGAAAGTTGAATATTTTAGGAAGTTGGATATGTCAGAAAGTTAACTTTGTCAAGATGTTAGATTGTCAAGATATTTAATTAGAAAGCAGCTTGTTGAGAAATCGACTTATCAGAAAGTTGAATTATCAGGATGTTAGAAAGTTGAATTATCAGGATATTCGATTATCAGGAAGTTGAATTACTAGAAACTTGGAATTTCAGAAAGATAAGTATTAGAAATTTGAAGTGTCAGGAATATGAATATTGAAATATTAGATAACATCTATACAAATGATAAAAATAAATAATAATATGATATAATAAGTAATACTAATATACAAATATTGAATTGGTATCTGGTTTATGATAAAAATATGCAAATTTTTAATTAACTGGGCAAAACAAATCTAAAAAAAATAAAAAATAAAAAAATACAAGAAAAGAAAGTTGAAATCTTTAATAGTAGTCGATATATATATAATTTATATATTATTATTAGTTTATTTTTATATAATCAAAAACCAACTATTTATATTAATATAAGATTCATATTAATATTTGTAAAATTTTTTCATAAGTTATAATACTTATAATTACAAGTAACATTAGAAATACTTATCAAAATTTATGAATTTTGGCAAATAGTATAATATTAAAACCAAAATAACAATTAACTTTTAGTATATAATATATCTTTATTATTACAAATTTTTAATATACAGATCTATTAAATATTAAAAACTATTTAACTATTAATATATAATATATTATAATTCTAAATTTTGATATTTTGAAAATAATTTGACAAGTATTTTAAGATGATATGTACTATATCTATATCTATATTTATATTTATATTTATATATATATTAGTCTGACTAAAGTATTCAGAAAGAATATCTGAAAATAATTAATAATAATTTTATATAATTTTTTTTATATGAATTCTTATATTCTAATCTTTCAAAATATAGTCAAATCTCTTTATAGTTACTACACTTGGAAAAACAAAATTAGATAACTAAAGAGAGATCTGAATATAAAGAGATTTTTTTAATTAGTAATTGGGAAACCTAAAAAAGGTGACTATAAAAAAAGATGATTATAAAGAGATATGACTATAGAGAGATCTAACTATATATCTTTCTATAAAAATTAGTCAAGTAGAAATTTTTAATTCTCATTTGAATGAAATTAATGACTTTATATTTATTAACTTTAACTAATATTTTTAAGAGAATATATATAATAAATAAAATTTATATGATTAGAATTAGCAAAATCTGCTCTATTTTTATATTTCTAAATTATTTTATATACAAGTTATGGATTAATTTGTTTATGTATATGATTTGGAATTATTGAATATTGATTGTTCAGTTAAATTAATGTGAAATAATTAAATATGATCTATGTTACAACCAATAATTCAAATTTTATAATTGTTTTTTTATTAAAATCTTCAAATTTTAAGCTTTTAGAATATTTTTTTATAAATATTGGTCCAATAGAAATTCTGTATTCTACTTGAATAAAGTTGATAACTTTCATATTTCCTAATTTTGACTGATATTTTTGAGGGAATTTACATATTATCAATAAATAAAATTTATTTGATTAGAATCAGCAAAATCTGCGCTATTTAATGGTATATTTACAGTTTCTAGATATATTTTACGTGGTCATTGGATATTTCAGATCTATCAGACTGTGGTGCTGTAGTGGTTTGACCTTGATATTTTGTGTTTTTATTACATTACCAACCCAACTATGAATTTAGTGTCTTAATATTTTACTGATTTTGTCTTTCCATAGACCAACGATTTAAAATCTGTAAGTTCTGATCTTTTAGGCATTACTCAAAAATGATTCTTTTAAAAAAGAGCAAAAAATATATTTTCTGAAAGTAAAATCAAGATGAATCTAATAAAAAAAAGATCAAAAAATTTTTGGATAGATGATTGTATAAGCGCACACCGTTTTTAATAGAAAATTAGGCGCATTCAATAAAAGAGTGCTAAAATCGGTGTCAAGTCCGTTGATTTTTCCAGTTGCCGATCTTGTCCGGATACTTTAGTCAAGCCGGTGTAAATGTACATGTAGATGTACTTGTTTTTCCAATAACGATAAGAAAATGTGTGAAACATTCTAAACGAAAATTACATGTACCTCTCGTTATGATTTAACAAAAATTTCCCCGTTTATTTGATTCTTTTGACATAATTTATTAGGGCACTTGTTGTCCGGTTTATCCTCTTTGAAATCTAATTAACAATATATGATAGTTTAAAGTGTTGTTAATAAAAAAGGTTGTAAGATCTTTTGAGTTTAAATTTGAATTTTCGGCGCTTTATCCATTACATCGATATCATTATCAAACTTTCGTGAGACGTATGCTGAAAAGACAAATAAGCATTATTGTGATATATATTCAACTTCATTTACTTCGTTGGTGCATATATGCGGCTTTTTGTTGATTTAGTATCGATATCAATATCATATTCGGTAGTCAAATATGCTAGATTTTTATTAAACAAGTACTTTTAGTATATTGATATTAATACTAATATTGCATTTTCAAAGATAGTGAATTTACCGTCATTTGGAACATACAATCTAATACTTGTAGAACCTAAATATTTGATATATTTAAATTAATCTGAAATGTAATTTTAGTTGAATATAAAATAGATGAGCATACCTGTAGTTTGGGATTGATATTAATTTTGAAGCAAAGATTTGACTGGTGTAAATTGAAATTGAGTAATTTGGTTTTTTTTGTCTGTATCATAAAAATGCTTTTTTGCGATTCCATTTCCTCATCAATTTCACCTAATTTTTGCCTTTCTAATTTTAAGACATTCTTTAATTTCTTCATTTGATTTAAGATATTCTAAAGAGCTATAGTGCTGAAAATGCAAAGTATTCAGTTGCCACCACGTAGTTTTTTCTGGATTTCTGATGGATCCAATAAAGTCACCGAGTTCCTCGACAATTTGGTCTGTTTTCTGAAATAGGATCCCATCACTTTTCAATAATAAATTTTGCACCCATTAAAAGTGCGAGGATAAGGAGAAAAAATACGAAATTCTTGTGATGGTTTATGCGTTCATATTTTTGTTGATTAGAAAAGAAATGAAAAATAATATTACTCGAAAACCAATGTCTAAATCTGTCTTGGAATACTAATTAAAATTGTCAGGACGGCAGTTTTACATATAATCTTGTCCCCTACCCCTTATAAATCATAAAGATTCATTAATAGTAAAGTCTGAAAATTTAAGAGGATTGATCACATGATGGACTACGTTCTCCATAAATGGACCTCAAAAATACATGTACGTGTATATGTATATTTATATTTTTAATCAAAACATTATCGTTATTCTTGAAGAAAATTTAAAATACGTACGTTAATAAATAATTGTTCTTTTAATTCATTCAGAAAGTTTCCTAAAGTTTGCTTAAGAGTTAATTTTTAAAAATTTTAGATTGTGTACATCTAGATAACATATACATCTATTCTTACCATTGTCAATGACTTATTACATGTACATGTAGATGTACAGTATATACAGTCTACTCTTAAATTTTAAATTTCATGAGTTTTGATGAGTTCGGTTTAAAAAGAGTAACTGTTCTATATAATTTTCTATAACGATTTCTTTTTTACCAAAACCATCAATTCGGTTCAAACAGAGGCGACGGTATATATCTATACAAAATTCCGTTTTATACCGATATCTATATGCATTATCTGAATTTTTCGGGACCTTAACCGTGGCGTGACCTATATAGAAAGAAAGAAATCTTTAATTGATTATATTGAGTGTAAATTAACTTTTAACTTATAGTAAAACTGAAGATTAGGTAAGTCACGTGAATACAGTCGTGCACTGTAAAAAGTGGCACACGACTTATTTACATTTAAACGGACATGATAAAGCCTATAATACATGTAATATCAATTATTTGGTACCATAGGTTTTTGGCCATCACTAACGTTAATATTAATGTTAGCTTTTACTTTATTATTAAATGTACGAGTTAGTATGATAAAATGATATTAACACACGGCAATATTTTTTTTAAGTTCAAAAAATCTCACCTGCATAATTTAATGAAACTATAAAAAATATATATTGTGGAAATTAAAAAAGGTGGCTGTAATTGAATTATTATCCTAGGTTGCAGCACTCAATCAGAGTTGCGACAGGATCCCACATGGACGTTCTATGAAAATAGCGATATAAAATACCGTAACGGTAAGTGCTTTCCAGATGAAAGTCATAATGCACAAATTTATCTGTGTTAAAGTTTTTCAAATTTTTAGATGCCTGCATGTCACTGGGTTTTTGGCTATTATGCGTTAAACTCAGTTTAATATTTAAATCTGTAATCTCACTGTTAAGACCTATAGAAACGGACTTTAAATAGAAGAATTTTGGGGTTTTGTGTACTTTTCTTGAGAAGATTTCGAGAAAAGCGGGTTTGAAATATGACCTGCCCTAATGCTAGCGAAATGTATTAAGAAATTCACTCCTGGTAAATTTTTTCCATTAAATTATTTTACCATTTCTCGCAAACTGATATTTATTTTGTTTGAGGAATTATGCGTTCGAACAATGGAACGCTGAGACTTCGAATTAAAAAACGATGTTAACTAGCTTCAGATACACAACGACTTGACATAACACAACGAACCCAACAATATACAGTTGAGACTCACCCTTTTATAAACTTTGCTGAGCGTCCAGAAGATTCGCAGCTACCCGAGTTCCGGATTTAGGAAATGATCACGGAAAGCGTCGGCTCTGTTTCAAGTTCGCACATGCAATGTTGACGAAGGTTTGTTACAGTTACAACTGATATAATAGGAGAGTTTAGATAAATGAGAATCTTACACGTACACACTACACATTACTAAAAGCAATTATGTATAAATTTTGAACCGCTAGTATCAATAGAAGGAACCGAGAAGCTCGCTAACATTAACATGCAAGGATTTTGTTAATCAGAAATAAAGGTCAAAGCCTCAACATGTCCTTCTTTCATAAGTACAACCTTGATCATAAATTTCTATTTATAAAGATGAGGTGCCGTAGGTTGTAACAAGTCATGTAGTTTATTTACCTTTCCTGACGAGTGCTTTCTAGGGACTATAAGCAATAAGACGAAAAATTTTTGACTACAGATTGAATTATGATAAAAATCTATAGAGTAGAAAAGTGAAATAATTTTTATCAACTAGGGAATTTTGATTTTTCTTATTCGTTTTAGCATGATTGACTTTTTATTCATTATTAATTATGCGTCGTTATTTCCTCATACATATTGTTCTTTGTTTTCAAACTTTAAATTATTGGTGTAATAAGTTAACGTTAAATAATTAACTTGATCAAAGTCAGAAGGGCCGTTATGCCTGGCATGTCAACAAAGTTGGCATGAGCTGGAAAATGTCTTTCACAAGTTCATGTGCAAAATACGAGTATTTATCATTGTAAATCAAGAAGCTTAAATAAAAGATAGCAAAGAACTGAAAATTTATTAAATTTATGTCATATCTCCAAACAATTATTAAGCAATTATATTTTCAGATGAAAAATAAATGATTTTCAACTAGTATTTTAGTCTTACTAAAATACATGTATATAGGATAATAGAATCAGAGAGAACCATTCGTGTAGCTATCAAAGAAGATCATACATTACTTAATTGACAAACCAATAATGAATGTCCAACAAAACCAATCATAACTCACATAATCTTGCGCTTAAGGAGTATCAACAGTGCTATTATTTTTCGGGTTCTCAGGACTATCTTTCCAACGACCGGCTGCAAGTTTAAACGCATCTTTATGTTGAAGTAACGGATTTTCGGCCTTGACTTTAGGAAGTTCAGTCTGCATAAATTTGTTGTAAGCAGTTTGTGGCTTTTTTGGACCGTTGCTTTTCACCTTGGATTTCGAAGCCTTGGTTTTGCTAGTGGAACTTTTGGCAGTGGCTTTAGTTGTTTTTGACTATAAATAGAGTAATGATTTTTTCGTTTTTATTTCAAAAGAGTGAAAGCAAAAAATTCATCATTAAAGAATAAAAGTTTTTTGCTTACTTCAGACATTTTTATATTCTAAAGAGGTGTTTATTAAGGTAACTAAAAGTTGTCGAACATAATAACTCTCATCATATTTTATCCTAAACATATTTATAATGACTATTCTAAGTAGTGTATCAATGTATTATCATGCGTGATCATTGTATGATATATTATAAAAGCAATAAAGACTTTTTTATTTTAATGAATCAAAAATTGAAATTTCGATCAATTGATTTTAAATCAATTGATCAAAGTACATGTATTACGTAATAGCTCATATCCTAAAACTTGTGTCAAAAATATCGATCCATAAATTTCATGTAGAAGAATAACTTTATGTTAATTATGGATAATTTCTGGTTGGATGGATTCGATTTTTGTATCTTATTCAAAAAAATGGTTTTGCAGATGGCATTACAAGCTAACATTGTTTAGATAATCCAACTTTGTCTTTTTGCGTAAAAAACGTTTTATAATCCATGGATTATTTCTAAAAAGGTACTACTTTATTTTCTTCAAAGAGAACAAGAATCACATGTCATCTTCATCTTTAGCTCATTTGCTTAACAATTGTAGCAATTTAATTGCATTCTTCATGTATTCTAATGGCCCGCAAATAGAAACTTGCATAGCAAACTATAAGGATCTAATCAGAATGAAAAATATAATAATGGCTAAGCCAGTTTGTCACATTGACTATCATGATGCTCTGTGCTTTGAATTAAGTCTTTAAATCCGCAAATAGAAACTTTTATAATACAATGGCCATTGAATTATTCCACAATAATATTTTTCATCTGGTTAAATCTTTGATAAAATTGACATTACAATTACTCTTGTATTTGAAAGCTTCTATTTACGGATCTAAAGAATCAAAATACAGAGGTATAATGACAACAGCTAACTTATTATAATGTGTAAAACCTGCTTATCATTTTATTTTTCATTGTTGAAAAAGATTATAATATATGGTAATATTGGACCTTTACTTGACAATTGAAGTTCCTGTAGGAACTGTTTGTCAATTAATGCCTTGATCATTATTAGCTAAGAAAGAAATAAAAGTTAAAGAAGAAACTATTAATGTAGGATATACTGGAAATATAGAAGTTCTTTTACACAATAATTCCAATGAACTCTATGAAATCCAACCTGATAAATGAATTATCTAAGTAGTCTTTTTACAACTTGTCCCAATTGAAGGAATGATATCTGTAGATACTAGAGAAGAGTTAGGAGAATCATCTTGTGAAACTCAAGGATTTAGATCAATTGGAAAGGATAAAATGGAAGTGTACTTCTTAGATAAAGAAGAAATTGAAAAAGTAATTGAATAAAGAGAATTAACACTTGAACAACAAGATGTCTTACATAACTTGTTACAAGTATACAAGGATATTTTTACATCAGATCTTAATAAACTTGGACAAATCAATATAATTCAATATTCAATTGATACTGAAAATAAAAAATCTGTCTATCAAAAGACTTACAGAGTAATCATTCCTAATCAGGAATTTATTTATAATGAGATTCAATAAATGTTAAATGCAAATATCATTTAAAAGTCTAATAGTCTCTGAATCTTACCTATTATAATAATAGCAAAGAAAAATAACAAGAAATAATTTTATATTGACTACAGAAACTCAATATTCTCATTAAGAAAGATGCCTATACTTTATCATGAATTAATGAAATGATAGATAATCTTGAAGATGCAAAATAATTTTCATTTATAGATCTTACATTTGATTATTACAAATTAAAATAGAACCATTCAGTATTGAAAAGATAGCTTTTATTTCAAGAAAAGGATTATATGAATTCAAAGTTATATCTTTTGGACTTTGTAATGCATCAGCAACTTTTTAACAAGTTATGGATAGTATACTTGAAAATTATAATTGAAAATTCATTATGATCTATATTGATAATATAAATATATACTCAAAAACTTGAAAAGAACATCTAGAATATTTACAAAAAATTTTTTAATAAATTAGAGAAGCTGGATTAAAAATCAACTTAGAAAAATATAATTTTACTTGAGATAACTTACTCTTTCTAGAACATATTATAATTCAAGATGAAATTTCACCAGACCTCTCAACTATTCAACAAATTCAAGAGTTTTCTATCTTAATAAATATCAAAAAGCTTAAATTATTCTTAGAACTAGTTGAATATTACAGAAAATTCATCAAAGAATTTTTACAGATAGTAACATCTCTGTTTAAACTTTTAAAAAATGATATTATTTTTATTTGGACTTTAACTAAGAAAATACATTTCAGACTTTGAAAGAAAAACTTATCTCTGTTCTAATCTTAATTTATTCTGATTTTATTAAGAAATTCTATCTATATACTAACATTTCTGACTTTGGACTTGATATAGTATTATCTTAGAAAGATGATAAAGAAAGAGAACAAGTAGTAGTCTATATAAGTATTTTACTTAAATCTATAGAAAAGAATTATAATATTACTAAAAAAAAAGCTCTGGCTATAGTCTGAACTATTAAATAATTTTAATATTATCTTCTTGGATCTCTTTTTAAACTTGTAACTAATCATAATATACTTATTTAGTTATTTACTAAACAAGTTAATTCTGAATCTCAAATCTCAAAATAAATAATAATCATAATGAAATATAACTTTATTATTATCTATAGAGCTGAAAAAGCTAATTAAAATATAAATATTCTTTCAAGAATATATTCAAAGGAGTAGAATATCAAACTTACTTAATTAACAAATTATTTGGAATAATTTTTATTGAATAACTAATTAAATGGATTATTCAAATCTGATTAACTTAACATAATAAATTTAATAATATATTATAACTTAATAAGTTATCTGAAAAATAAAAGTTATCCTATAGAATATAATAAAGAATAACAAAAGAAAATTTATTAGCAATTAAAATACTTTTAATAATTAATAAAGTACTTTATAAAAAGAATAGAAAAAAAGAACCTATTATATTACTTTGAGTACTAAAAGAAAATAAAATCAAAGTAGTAATAATTAATATACATTCAGATTTACTTATTAAATACTTTGAATTTGATGAAACTTATTATAAATAGCTATTAGATATTAGTAAAATGAAATAAGAACAGATATAAAAAACTTTGTTAGATCTTGTGAAACTTGTCAAAAAACTGATGAATAAACTACAAAATAACTTTTACATTCTATTAAAGTTAGACAATCTTTTGATAAAATTATAATTGATCTTGTTGATCCTTGCAAAATAATTAAGAAGAGAAATTAATATATTATTGTAGTAATAAATTCACTTATTAAATAATCTGAAATAAAAATAATTTCAAATAAAGAAGCTAGTATAATTATCAAATTTATTTTTAAAGAAATAATTTATAGATATAAATATCCTAAAGAATTATAGTTTGATCAAGAAATTGAATTCATAGCTCAAGTAATTGAAGAACTTACTACTTATTTTGAAATTAAATACAAGTTTTCATTATCATATTATCCATAGACCAATAGAATAGTAGAATAATTTAATAGAATTTTATATGGAATACTCCAAAAATAATGTATTACATTAGATAAATAATGAAATATATATATATTATTAGTATTATTTGCATATAAAAAACTTTGAAATAATATTATCAAATATAAATCTTTATTTTTAATTTATAGAAGAGATATTTAATTATCTATTAATTTAAAATATTCATTATCAATAAAAGAAAATAATAATGAAGAAGATGAAATATTAGATCAAATATTCTTTTTACTCTATTATTTATCAGATGAGATTAATATAATATAAAATCAAATCAAAAGATAGTAATAATAAATAAAAAAAGATATGACTCAAAATTATAAAGAATCACATAATTCAAAATTGGTAATAAAGTTCTAATATATAATATAAAATAACATATTACTCACAAAAATAAATTTCAGTTACAATAGAATACAGAATAGTTCTATATTTATGAAACTCTTGATAATAAAGCTTATAAACTGCAAAATTAATATGACTAACTATTATGCAAAACTTTTAATGGTACTCAACTGAAAAGTTATCATGATAAAAATAAATACTTTAAGTCAAGAATAATTATTAAATACTAATAACAGAAGAAAAAAATGAAAAATAGATTTTTAGTCTCATGATATTTATTTATTTATCTCTTAATTTTACATAAATCTTATTTAATAATATATACATATATACATATATACATACTGATCACTTATTAAAAATTTTATTTTATAAATATAAGACTTTTATTTTGATATTTTCTTTAAATTTTTATTACTTTTAATTATTTTAACACTTTTATTAATTAGTTTAATTTCTTGTTAGTATTTAACTCTTTAAAGATAAATACTTTTTTTAATAATCACAATTTTATTCAAAATATTTTAATCTTTTATCAATAATTAAAAGATAATAAATTTAGTGAAACTTTATAAATTCAAGAAGATTAATTAATACTTAAAGACAATAGTCAGAAAGTAATATATGATTTTGTTACTAGAAGTAACTTAACTTTAGTATAATATTAAAAAGATCTTGAGAACTGGAACTAGTAGAAGAAATTTCAATCTTAACAAATAATCTATAAAAAAGCACCAGAATAAAATAATTTGTGAATATAATCAATACTAAAATTTCAAGAATAGTAATAATACTAAATATTACTTATTAATTTTGATCTGAGCAAAACTAGAAAATAAAAGTTCAGATAATATTTAATAATCTATTTGAAAATTATGATAATTAATCTGATAAATCATAATTTATTAGATATTATTACTTTGAATAATTAATAAAAGAAATACCTAGATAATATTCAAGAAAGCTAATAGAATTATAAAGAGAATTAGTCCAGTTCAAAGAAGTTACTTTGATTAGAAAATACTTTCTTTTTGGAAAATGAATTCACTAGCTATTAGAAAAATATAAACTTGAAAAAATATATAACTTTCAACAAATTACTTATAATAATCTTGTACATATAAGAAATGAAAAAATCAAAAAAATTTTGAAGATAATTTAATTAGTCTTGCTAGAACTTGATCTTATTTAGAAAAATCAAATATTATCATAATAATATAAATTTCTTTAATTTTATAATTTTTTGAACTTGAAAAATTTAGTTAATCAGTAGATCTTTAGAAGATATATGATTTTGAATAATATAATTAGTATATCAGTTATGAATTCAATCATAATTCAATAATAATTTTATAATATTTCTGTAATATTCTAGCAATACTTCAAAATTATAATGAATAATTAGTTTCTAAATTAATAATAGTTTGCAAATAGTTTAATAATAATTTAGAAATACTTTAGAAATAGTTTAGCAATGAATTTAATTTATTTTTATTCTTTATCTTTTCTTTTAGAATATTTATTTTATCTTTTAATTTTATTTTATCATTTGTATTATCTTTTAACTTATTATATATATCTTATTTTCTATTTTTACTGTTCATTTATTGATCTTTTGATTTAAAATTTGTAATTATAATCTAGAGTAGTAAATAAATTTAGGTAAAAACTTGTAAAATCTTAAAGATGTATAAATATTTCTATTTTGAGACATAAAATAAATATACTTGAATAATAATAATTCAATTATCTTTAATAATACTTGAGTTATACTTATCTTATAATTTTTCTTTGATTTTTATCTTAATATTTTGTTTTCATTTATCTCTTTTATCATAATAGATTATATTCTGATTATTTATAAGTTTTTTTTGTCTGAAAAACTTAGATAATGGATATCCTTCACCTAAAATAAGTCAAGTATATTTTATTTAATTTAGAAGATTCTTGTAAGTTTTCTCATATATAAAAGCTTTATTTTATTTTGGTATATATTCTTTGTTTGTCTAATGATTAAAAAGATATTATTAGAGAGTTTAATTAATATATTAAATCTTTTATTTTTATTTTAGCATTTGTTGCTTTAGTTTTTGATATCTATTTCTTTGTTTAATTTTCATGATCACAACTTCATTTTTATTTTATTTTATTTTTATCTTGTGTTAATATAATACTTATAAGTATTGGTATTTGAAAATCTTTAAAATAATCATTATTTTCTTAATCTTTATAAATAATTCAGTCTTCACTCTCAAAACTTATTATAAACTATATTTTTGATAAAATCTATCTTTTTGAATATAGTTTGTAATAATATTTATTAATTTTTATTTATGAATTTAATTTTTGGATATTGATAAATTAAAATGAAAAAAGAAAATAAATTCAAAACTATTTTTATCTCCAGAGAAGAACTTTTTGAATTTAATATTATATTTTTTGAATTATACAATATTCCAGCAACTTTTCAATAAGTTATAGATATTGTATTAGAAGAATATAATTAGAATTTTATCAATATGTACATTAATAATCTGAATATATTCTTAAAAGACTTTGAAGAATACTTAGATTATTTTAATAAAGTATTTTGCTGAATCTGAAATGCCAATTTAAAACTCAATTCAGAAAAATTTAACTTTGCAGAAGAGAATTGTCATTTCTTGAATATGTAATAACTAAAGAAGGAATTTTTCCTGACTTATTAATTATTCAGAAGATAAAAGACTTTTCTTAATCAAGAACTATTAAAGAACTAAGATCATTTTTTGAATTAGCTAAATATTATAGAAAATTTGTAAAAGAATTTTCTCAAATTACTATTCCTCTATTTAAACTTTTTTAAAATAAAGAATTATTTATTTAAATTATAAAATAAGAAGCTTTTCAACAAATTAAATAACATCTTATAACTGTGTCTATTTTGATTTACCTTGTTTTTATAAAAAAATTTTATCTTTATATTGATATCTCAAACTCATAATTTGGAGCTGTACTATCTTAAAAAGATAAAGATGGAAGAGAATAAGTAGTCACTTATGCAAATATTATCTTAAAACTAAATAAACAAAAATATAGAGTAACTAAAAAAAAAGTACTAGTAGTAATATGGGCTATTAGTCAATTTTATTATTATTTACTTAGAATAGTTTTTGAAATAATTATTAATCATAATACTTTAAGATGATTATTTAAAAATTAACAAAGTCACTCTGCCTGAGTAAACTAATAAATCATGTTTCTTATAGAATATATCTTTATTATTACTTATTAATCTGGAAGAAAGAATCAAAATATTAATATCTTATCTTAAATATATTCAAAATATTATTAAATAACTTTTTTCTTTACAATAATAATATGAATTTAATAACTTACTATAATTTATAATAATATTTGAATAATAAAACTTATTCTATAGGATTAACTCTTGAATAATAATGCAAAATATATAATCAAATAAAATATTTTTTATAAATTATTGATATATTATATAAAATTAATTGATAAAAAGAACTAATTATATCTCTTAGAGTTATCAAAAAAAATGAAATAGAAGCTATTCTTATTAATTTATATTTAAGCTTCTTTATCTGAATATTTTGAATATAAAGAAACTTATCAATAAATTGTAACTAAATATTGATAAAATAATATAGGAAATGATATAAAGAATTATATAAAGACTTGTAAAACCTGCCAGCAAATTGATAGAAAAACTACTAAATAATTTTTATATCCTATCAAAATTAGATAATCTTTTAATAAAATAATTATTGATTTAATTAGATCTAATAAAATAATAATAACTAGAAATTGATATATAATTATTATAATTAATTATCTTATAAAATAATCTAAAGCTAAAGTAATATCTAATAAGAAAGCTATTTTAATTACAAAATTTATATTTAAAGAAATAATCTATAGACATGGATATTCTAAAGAGACAATAGATTAGAATTTATTAATAAAATAGTTAAAGAATTATTAGTCAAAATTGGAATTAAACATAAACTTTCTTCATCATATTATTTGCAAACTAATAGAATAATAAAATAATTTAATAGAATGTTATATATAATCTTATAAAAATTAATAATAGCACATAAATAAGAATAAGATATTTTTATTTCTGTTACTTTTTTTACTTATTAGACTAATCAAAATTTAATAATATGTACAAGCTATTTTTCTTAACTTATAGATAAAATACTAAATTACTAATTGAATTACAAATTTCTACTTATTTAGAAGAAGATT
Organism: Ambispora leptoticha; assembly: GCA_910591765.1. NCBI lineage: Eukaryota > Fungi > Glomeromycota > Glomeromycetes > Archaeosporales > Ambisporaceae > Ambispora > Ambispora leptoticha. The sequence goes on along the minus strand of CAJVPS010001110.1, from coordinate 802 downwards.
TTATAGAAGAAGAAAAATTAATATAAGAAATATATCATATTATTACAGCGAATTGATAAATGGAATTTCACTTTAATTCATCTTAATAATATAAAGTTAGGAGAGACTGAAATAATTAAAGATAATGAGAGAGAAATTAGATTATAACTTTCAATAATGATAAAGTTTTCTAAGATCTGTGCCAATATTTATAGATATTATCTTAACAAAGAGTAATAAAATAAAGAAAAAATAAAATAAATTAAAGAAATTATAAAGATTATCTGCATGAAGTCACTAGTAATCAATATAATTCAAGATTAGAATTAATTAAATAGTATAAACTATTAATCAAAGAAGACTATAACTAAAGTAAAGATATAAATTATAATATGAAAACTAAATTACTAAACAAATAAAAGTATATGACTTATTTATAGTAGAGGTCATCTACTCTCAAAAATAATAAAAGAAATAAAACAAAAAGTGTGATGAATTTATAGTAGAGATCATTTACTCTTAAAACAATATCAAAAATTAATATAATGTTATAATCCAAAAATCCAAAATCAACTTTATATGGTCAAAGAAATAAAACTAAGTGAAAGAAAGAGTACTAATACACACTCCTACAATATATTACCAGAAATCCTAAAAATGAATCTGCCACTTTGAAATTCAATATCTCAAAATTTAATGATCCAATTTAAATGAAAATACTCCATTAAATTTGTCATGACTCCACGAATCTTATAATAATATCTTTATTTAAATAAGATCACTAGATTACAAGAAATTGGGTTCCAAAATGATAGTTTCATTT
>CAJVPS010001109.1:0-17342 GCA_910591765.1 Ambispora leptoticha | reverse complement strand
TATAATAAAAAGACAGATATATATCATATAATAATTAAAAAAAGAAGAGGATCTCAAAAACCTCATTTTTTATATGATTAAAATAATTAGCTAATCAAATATAATAAAAATCTTATTTGAAAAAGAGAATTAGTTTTATAGTAATAATATATTATATAATATATATTTGTCTCTTAATAATATTATTTTATTATATTTTATTATAAAATTTATTAAAATAAGACTTTTTTTAACTGATATTTATTCAATAAATATTAATTAAAATTTTTTTAATTACAAATATATTTTCTATATCTTTAAATATATTTTTATAAAATTATTTTTATACTTGCTTATAAAAATATTTTTAAATAATTTTTATAATATTTTAACCAGAATAGTTCTTAATTCACTATCTTTAATATGTAATTTTATAAAATATTACTATATTAATATGCTTTATAATCTTAGAAAATTTTATTTTCATTATCTTAAAGAATATAATACTATATTTTTATAAATTTTTAGTAATTTCTTATTAAGTTATAGATAAAAAATATATTTATTATTACTTTTTATGCTGACTGTATAATAAATATTTTATATTTTATTATAAATAAAAGTTTTTAGTTTTATTATTAAATATTTTATTTTAATTTAAAATAAAACTGAACTTCTTTAATTTTTCTAAGAAAATTATTTCAATTATATATAAAATTATTAATTTTTATTAGTTATTATTAATATAAATTAATTAATTTATATATGTTTAATGATTTTAATTTTATTTTAGTTAAAAATAAAAATTTTTTCTATAATAAAAAATTTACTTATTTTTAATTATTAAATAAAAATTTTTTTTATAGTTAAAATTTCTCTATAATTATTATACTTAAAAAAGTAAATTGAATAATTATAAAAAGATATAACTATAAAAAGATATAATTATAAAGAAATATAATTATAGAAAGATGTAATTATAGAAAGATATGACTATAGAGATTTTTTTTAATTAATAATTGAAAAACTCAAAAAAGATAACTATAATCTTTAATATTTTAAATTATTAGAATATTATTTATTAATTTCTTTTTAAATTTTTTATAAATAAATTATTAATTAAATAAAAATTTAATTAACTTGATAAAATAAAAAAATTATATATAATCTAATTTGATTTTATTAATCAAAATATTTTTTAAATATTTTATAGATAATTCTAATTAGAAATATTATTATTTACTTATTGATTAAAGTTATTAAAAATTAATATAATAATTTTTGTAAAAATTTCAAAAACTTTATTATACATTAAATTAAGTGAAATTATTATATAATTTATAATAAATTATTCCTGAACTCAAGTTCATTATATCAGAATATCTTTGTACTTATAACAAAAAATATAATTATTTAAGTAATTTTACTTAAATTACTAGATTAAATCATGCAATTTGAATTTACTAAAGCTTAAACTATTATATAATATGCCGATTTTTAATATTATAAATTAGATTATAACTTTTAAAAAATTCAGCAATTTTGTTCCAAAAAAATTCTTAATCTTAATCATAACTTTTATAAATTGATATTAGTATTTTTCAGGAATTAATATTACGCAACTTGATTTGTCAAATCAGGTTAGTTAAACCATCAGAGCGTGGGGGGAATTATTTAATCCAAACTTCTAGTTTGTTTTTTGTTAAATTGAGTGTCACATGCTTTGTTTTCTTTATCTCTTATTTTACATTGCGCCAGAAAGATGACCACCAGGATAAAATTACCATGTGATAAATCGTAATTAAAGAAACCAAGAAACATGCAATAAAATTAATACTGTAATAGAAAAAAATTCAACGTGGCGTGAACGGCAATTGGCATGATACTAATACTTCTACATAGAAAGTGTGAACAAAAAACTATAAAAAAACAAACTTATGCATTACTCATTGTCTTTCCGCATCGTTTTGCTTCATTTATCATCGAACTTTCTATACACGTGTCTGAAATTCCGGTTTGGAGACGCGTAAAGTTTATGTACTCGATGTACGCGACCGAAAATATTTGTAACCATTTACTTTTCGTTGTTACAGACAATGAATGAATGCATAACGAGCTGTGTATTAAGAAAATTTTCGCTTTGTATTCTCTTGTATCATATCACTAGGTTTGTGTGTTTCGAGAGAAAAATTTTCTGTAAGATATATTTGCTGGGTTGTAATTGAAGGGACTGATTGCGATTTTTTTTTTGCTGAATATTTAATATTTATCGAAGGCTTGTCTTGGTTTTATGAACATTATATTCAAGATTGCTCATTGATTGTAACCTCAAAAACTTTTATTCCGGAAAAGCTTTCCCCCTTTTTCGGGACCTGACTTTATGCGAATATTGCTAAAAGTTCTCCTTATTAATTATAATTGAAACACTTTTTTTACAGAGTGTTAATTATCTTTTTTTAACGAAAAAAAAATGCGGGTAAAAAGAAAGTTCGTGTACAGAATGTGTATAATGGAAACGAACACTATTGTGCGAATGAAGTATGATTATCGCGATAATCACATACACACACATTTGAAATCTAGAGAAGCTTTTTAAGCATGCTGCAAAAAAATGAACTTGCACCAAAATATCAATGCTGTGATTCTTTGTCAAAAAAAATTTTATTCTCGGCAATTAAATTGACATAGAAATCGATCAATCAAAAAATTCACACGATAAAATTCAAATTTAATGAATCAATACATGTCACATTTTTGGCTGTCTCTGCATTGCTGTGAAAGAGAAAGAAACTCATGCAAGTTGAATCTTATTTTTACAGGGATCCTTTGAATACAAAAAAGGAAGATTCCTTCGGTCTATATACTGCAATGTATCGATTCTTAGATTATAGCAAGTAGAAATGCGGCATACAAGTCAAACATTAACATATCGATAAGAGTTTTAACTAAACTAAATTTGACATTTTAAAAAAATCGCATTTCGGAGTTATTCAAATGAGACTTAAAGACTATTTATTTCATGCACCGGCGACGTCCAACATCCGATGATGATGGCGAAGATAACATGAAAAAAGACTATACTTATTTTATTTGGTTGAAAGACTAACCGAGAATTGATATTTACGAACCTTCATTTGAGTATACAGTTGATTATACTACTATTTAATTAGAAATTCTACGAGAGCATTAAAAATTCATTTGCGATCCGGCGTAGGATCCAAATTCGCGGAAATTCCTCATTTCGTCTATCCCGATTACGTAACATTTGGTATTCGAACAGCTGACACTGGTATTTGTGTATGCAAACGACGAATCAGGCGAATTATAAAGGCATGCATCGCAGTAAGAAAAAGGAAAAATTTAACGGAGTTGTTGGCGTTTCTAGTCTGTGCTTAACAGAAAGATGCTGCTAACGCTAAAGTTGAGCGAAAATAAGAAACAGACACCCAAAATTGGTTAAATTGATGATGAAATAAAAAGATGGATAATGCACACAATCTTCGGAAACAAAATGACATCATAAAGATGGTCATGATTAACTCATGTGCGATGACATGAAATAAAATCCCGACAAAAAGAACTGAAACTACAAAGATTTAGAATGCTAACTTCCCCTGCATCACTTCTGATTCAATATTGAATGGAAATTGCAAGGAGTTGAGGTAAAATCCCTTCGTCATCAACTCAGAATTTTGGAGGCAATAAACGTATCATTTTAGGTCTAGTTGCTGATGATTTGGAATGCATATACTTTCGCATCATTATTTGGTTTCGGAAAAACAAAAGCAGGCAAGAAAAAAAATCGTCATCTCACAGATTCCTCTCATTTTATAATTCTCGCAAAAGCAAAGCAAACAAGTTTGAAAATCGCCGAATATTCTTCCCCATGGTCGATCCATACATGGCATACACCAAACTCTCACATTTCTATGCGGGTGCTTGCACTGCACAATTGAAAGGACAACAATAACAACAATAGCTGATAGGATGCTGATGGAACACATAATAATGATACTGAATCTGTCTTTTTTTTTTAAGAAAAAATTGCATGAACATCCATAGCTTTTTTAGGATCCTGGAATCAATATGTACTTTAATTAAGCGCATAATGAAAAAAAGTATGTTGTAGTTCATTTGATGCACGCACACAAATATGTAACGATACGCTAGTTGTGTGAGATTATTCTTTTAAACTAACATTATTTGTGTCGCCTTGCGCGAACCCGATTCCACTTGCTTGCATATATTGTAAGCTTAAACGCTATTTTTCTATATCTACGTATTCGCTCATATGCATACATAGAATCAATCTAATATATGGGAAACACGTTCGTGCAAGCTCTAAAAAAACGCCAATTCAAAGATTCGCCTCTCGAAAAAATCATCCTCTCTCTAAAAGACCAAACTAAAAAAAGCCTAGGCTTAGCGCACAATAACATTGCCATGTTCAATGATGCTTCGATGCATTAGATGGGCGGCCATTGAAAAATTGTTACATCTCTTGATAACATCGTTATCTTTTCATCAGATTCTTGTTATCGTATCTTTTCATTCATCCCATGTCATTTATTAATAAAGAGAAAGATCCGAGCACGCTGCGGGTAAAAGTAGAATCCGAAACAAAAAAGATATTTGACGTAAAATACCTCTCGTTATGGTAATCGTAGTTTGTTTCGAATCATGTGCAAAAAACTAACAAATTGGTCTCTAAAAATCAATGACACCACGCGGCAAAAGTAAAGTTCCCCCCTTTTACCACACGCGTTAATATAAACAAAGACCAATGAATGAGCGCATGATGTCGAATAGTATTGCAAACTAGGTAAACTCTTAGTCTTACTAAATGAGGTAATAAATCCTGGACAAGTATGCATTGCATCAAATGATATGTATTTTTTCGAACAAGATACTTTTAGATATTTAACTCAACTACGAGATCACATCATTTCTGGTCGCGTGATGCAGTGTACGAATAAGCTTCAATATTCATGTGCGTAATATATGTTTAACAAAGAATGGGGTGCACCTCTTTTTTTAAAGATTATGATTGGTTTCACAAAAACAAGTTTTGAATGAGTAAATAAAGATAAGGAACCAATCAAACCTTGAAATTTTCTCCCTAAATGGTAAGTTGTTACGGAAGATTAAAAATGGCCTCAAACAAATAACCAAACGAGCGTTTTTTTATCATTTAAATTTTTTTCAAACTTTTTGATCGAGAAAAAAGAAAAAGTAATCATCAACCACCTCAATATTAGAACGTTTTTGTTTCGCGTTTCGTATTTTTTATTTGTTTTTACTGTTTTTTCTTCTCTAAAATTTATAAATGTAAATTTATAAATGTGTGTGTATTTATATTTATATAACTAAAAAAAAATTAAAACGAAAAATAGTCGGCGCGCTTAACAAGATCGATCAAAACCTAAAGCCAAAATTTACAACGGGATGCTTATTTAACAAAATTGTGCTGAAGTTAAAAAATATATATATAAAATCCAAATCAAGATATAATCTGGTAAAATCAAAAACCAAAGTAGAGCCAAATAAAGCCCAAAAAAAATGCAAGTGAATATACATGAATGTTTGTGAGAGTAGATAATAATACGAGATGAATTATTATGTTATTGTAATGCGAGGAAAGGGGGGGGGGGGGGGAAGGATAAAGGTAGAACATGCTGTCGCTATCATAAAGTATAATGACAATGCAAAAGTATTACTACCTGAAAGTCTAAATGCTATATTACAGATAATGCGGTTAATTTTTTGTTTGTGTAAAAATATAATGGAGTAAATAAATGAAAAAGTCTTTTGTATTAAAAATAATAAAATTGTTCCTCTACAAACCACCACCGATGACAATTAAGAATTTTACTTTAGAATAACTTCGAATACTTCGTATTCTTCAACGGCAAAGTATACTTTTTCTTGACCATCACCCATTATTGGAAACTCGTAGGAATCTTGTCGACAGAAACATAACTTTTCATTGTGATAATCGAACCCTTGCATTGACAAGTCAGACTCGCCGAAGTCGGGACCTAAATGTGCATATTGCCCGACAGCCTTGGTTGAATCCTTAATGCGGCTCCAAACCGGTTCACTTTGTTTCTCATCATCATAACCGCGCGGCACACCAAAAGAAAAGATGAAACTTTCGTTCGTATTGTGATAAGATGTGGAGAAGAGCTTGACTTCGGATAACCAGGTACCCGGATTATATCCTCCAATAATTTGTCCTGTTCCGCGTACTTTTATCACTACGAATGTTGGACCTTTAGAGTCACATCGTTCATGGAATTGCACTGGCGAGAAACCATCTTGACTTCCGCGTAATAACAATTTGAATTGGAATCCACCTTTCGACTCGAGCGGTGTTTGTTTTGACCATGCAATCCAATTTGCGATCATACCAACTTGGTGTGCATTAATGATTGCCGAGTCTACCTCTGGATACGGTGGGGGCGGCGCAGCACAGGCAGTGTATTGAGGCGGTGGTTGTGGAACTAAATAATGTCGTAGTATGTCATGAAATATGGTACGTGGCAGAGCTTTCTCAAACGGAATAACTTTATTAAGGAAATCATTTGGCGATATTCTCCAAAATCTTATCAGTGGGACGGCATCACGTATGGTACGTTTTAAGTCCGACCAATGCATGGACGACCATGAATCGATATCATTTGGTAAGCCAGGTGTCTGAGCGAGACCCCACTCGATTAGACTTTCCCAAACTTGAACTTGTGGTACTGTTGGATTTTTCTGCTTCAATAGACGTAGGAGATCTCGTTTCGGTATAAGGCCAAAATCACTTGAATTAAAGATGACTTCCGGTCGCTTCTCGAATGTCTCGTTACAGTATGCCTGTAACCGGCTGAAGGATTCATCCTGAAATGCGGCTCGATATGCAAGTACAAAGTGAGTGTTTGTCCATTGGGTATTTTGTTCTATGAGATAGGTTTGGATTCGATCCGATAAATCTTGAAGGCAAAGTTCTCCTGATGCCAATAACAAGTCTAGGATTTCCGCTGGGTTTCTTGAACTTAAAGAAACCGTTCCATGGGTTGTATATCTATTATATTTGGGTAGGTTCGATGATGTTTTAGGTGAGATAGAGGGAGGAGGAAGAAAAATGTGACACAGGAATGCAAACAAAACTTACTTCATAATACTGTCAAAAGTAGTTGGCGGGAAATATTCAAACACGGCCTGCTCAGCCGTAGAGGCCCTCTTATTACAGTGAGAACTCGCTGATGGCATTTTCTTAGATATTTAACTTCCTTCTTGCAGTTATTGGAGGTTTTTGAGAGGAATGTTTAACAACAAAGAAAAGTTTCACACGCGCACTTTGTTTATTTATTCAAGTATTTATAGAGAAAGAAAATTAACAACGATGATTGTGACCGACTGAAAGATGAGTGAAGAGTAGAAAAAAGTGTATTTTTTTTCTGTCTCCTTTGTATTTATAAGTGTTGTTAATTAAGAGAAATGAACAAAAGATAAATAAAGAAATCTACTTGATGATGACCATACTGGGATGCGATGTGCGTATTTATATTAATTATTTATATTATTTATAATTTATAATTTATATAATTTTATATATATATTATATATATATATATTATATACATCGGTATGTAATGTAGTGTTGTGTAATAAGTTGATGTGTAAGAGAAAAAAAAAAAAAAAAAGGCAAAGCATTTTAGATTTTCATCCGCTCATCAGATTCTATCCATCCGGACTTTTGATGAACACGATGTGTGTGTGTCATTGTTAATTATTAAGTTTATTTTATAGTGATATTAAGAGATCGATGATGTGTTTATTTTAATTTAGATATATGGAAAAAGAATTTTTTTGTGTTCTAGCACAATGAAAACTATTATAGTCTTTAATTTTTTGTTACAGTGGTTTATAATAAATATGCAAGAGAAAAATATGTAAGATGTAAATAGTATCTTTAAATAAGCCTATAGAAAAAATGTCAAGTTTTTTACGAGTGATCATAATAATTATAATCAGGTTTTTAGTCTTGTTTCTTCAGTTCAATCATATCTACTCAACTTGCTCAATTCGTACAGTATCTATGATGCGGCGACACCAAAGTCTTCGCCCCGCAATTTGTTTTTATTTACACGCATAACACTGTGAAGACACAAACAATATGAGATATATATAAAAGTTTGTCCATAAGTTTGGCGAGAAAAAAAAATTTTTTTCTTGCCATTTCAAATTCATGCTCCGAAATCGAATCAAAACATAAATTTTTTTTTTCGTAATAATGGATAAGAGATGGAATGGATGGGCATATGAGCACAAGATACAGAATAAAAATCAAAAAGGAATGAATCGAAACAAGACAAGGCGCAACGGAGAATAGTCATCATCATCATCATCATGGCGAATCGATAAAATAGGAGAGGGGAGGAGACGAGAATGAAGATAACATTATTAAGATCACACGTATCATTATTTTGAAACAGTCAACCACCAAAGAGAATGGACAAATATGGGTGAGGTAATACAGAAACGTACAAATCCTCGATCACAACCATGATCATATACACAAACACAAAATTAACGCAAAAAAAAACCTGAAATTATTGTACTTGCCTTTTCTTCAAACAAAAGAAAAAAATCATTCATTATGATCAATTTGTTTTAGGTTTTCGCAGTAATTGGTTTCGTCATGTCATCAATTACGTTATATAGAAGTCAGAATATAATACCAACCACTCTGTATTCATGGGAATAAATAACTTTGAACTCTAATTTTGCATTACAAGAATATTATTAACATTACCTGTTTTATATCAACATATTAAAAGCTAAAAAATTGCCTGATATACCCCCCCTACATCATCATTGTCATTCATTTTTTCTTTTGACAAATTGACCGTACCGTATGATCTTTTAGAAAAAAGAGGTCTCAAATATCTTAAAAGGCAACGAATTAACGCGCATAATAAGATACCAAGTGTGTAACAAATAATCAAATCGTCCAAATTCATTTCATTACACAATGATAAGAACCAATGATGCATTTACTAACAGCATAAGCTCAATAATGTTATCTAATTTTATCGCGCGCTCTGTGTTATGTGTGTTGTTGTGTTGTTGTGTGTGTGTGTGTGTGTATGTAAATTTCCTCTCAAACAAAAAATAAGCGTTCCAGTCTCTCTTGGCGAAATTACGCATTTCGTTTCAAACGAGTTATTATTTTATTGCACGGTGATAGACATATAAAGTTATGCAGGCATAAGTTACATTAGGCATCGAGACGAATAAGAATTTACATTAGGCATCGAGACTAATTACCGAATAAGAAGTTACATTAGACATCAAGACTAATCACCAAATATGAAGTATGTGGATGTACGGGTATACACGAATTATTTTTGAACCTATATTTTGCGGAAAATAGTGAAAAAATTTACCCAATTATTGATTATTGATTATGATTCATCGATGAATATTATTGACACAACACACAGTAACGTCAATGTTTGACTGTATTTCATGTAACGATTGGGAAAAGAGGCCAAGATTTTAGGGACCCATTTTTTACATCATATAGTATTGATTATTAGGTAAACTAGACCCAAAATTCCAGGGGTAAATTACTTTTATCACTAAAATTGGATTGAAGAATGACGATAATCTTTGATAATAATTTTGTAAATCTATCCCCCTTCTTTTTACTCCTTATCTCAATTGACTATTGCGTAATTTGAATCAAAATACATGCGCAAATCATAAAAATCAAAAACCGTTATCCATTTAGACCGGTTTTTTTTATATAAACCCAGTCATGAGAAAAACAAAAATCACCTAAAAAAATGAACTGCTAAGCCACATAACGTCTAAAACACGGATCATTTAATCTTTTTGACCTAAAATAAATTAACGCGCGTTAGGTCTTATAAAAAATTAAAAATTGGGTTGTCAAATCAACCATTAATCGTTCTCAACATGAAATCCTTAACATATTGCCCTCAAACTAAAATCCTCAAGGTAACACATGATCTAAAGCCGAAGGAAGCAATTTTTCAGCATGTAAACTTCTATAACAACACATCTGCAGCATCCAGAAATTTTTCCGAGCGATCATGATCCCGCGCATCATTTATTTGCTTTGACCATCGATGAATACAATGCATAATATAACATCAAATGTTATTGTCAAGCTATTTTTATTTTTTATTCACGCAGGTTTAAGCACAAGGGAAAAGCTTTACTTAATTATTTTTATATTGGTTCCGATCATGGATGTTGATGCCCAATTGAACTTTTTATATGAACCCGATCTGGTTTTCATATGAGCACCCACCACATTGAATTCGCTCAATTCCGGCACATAAGCCACCATGTTTGATTTATGGTAAATCAAGAGTTCAGAAAGGACTACTCTCGTGAATTCACAAGAAGACGAGACAATATATTATGAGTTCATTTTATTGAGATATTCTAATATAAGAAATTTTTTATCTTTTCCTGCATGAGACCCACATAAAAAAACCTAACCAGATTTTGAATATGAATAGACTTGGTTATATGTACTCGTTTTTTCTGGCAGTTCCAGTTTGTGCCAGTATCGTGGTAAAAAAAAAATGCGTACGCAGATTTGTTTTTCTTTGTGCAACAATCTCATAAGTTGCGTAGCAATTGACTAAACTCTATTTAGACTGCGTTATTTCTTGCTTAACTCTGGTAAAATCGATAAAAACGCCTACCGCGAAGTGGTATTAAAAAGTAATGCGATGCATCATGAAAATGTTAGCTGGCTGAGAATAATAAAATGGATAAATATTGTTTGTGTATCCCACAAGACATGTCAACTGTGATCGGGTAACAACAATGATAATAGAATCATCTATTCAATTATGAAAGAGAAAAAAAATTTTTTTTTGACATTCCCATAAAGTTTTTTTTTTCATTCACTAATATCGATGTTTTTGCGAATGATCATAAAATGGCAATGATATTCCAATGCAAAAGAAGAACTATTCTTTTGTTCATTTTCTCAGTGTTATATAAATGAGTTCCCTTTTTGAGCCAAAAAATTTTTTTTCAACCATTAATCCTAGTCCCATGTCAACATTATTTATCTAATCCCGATTGAATTGGATCCAGTAAAGGGATTAGACAATCAAAATTCAAAAACTTTGTGGCAAGATGTGATGTTTAACATGCTGTGGTAAAGTGAAAAAAAAGAAACTATGAAAACAGAGAATATCAAAATGAGAATAAACCTCCATACATACATATTTTTACATTATTAAAAAACCCCTTGATCAATTTCTCTTTTCTTCTTTAGACTTTAGTCCACGAGTCAATTAATTGTATCGATTTAGGGAGAAAAGTCAGACACAGACCGATAAGAAAAAAAAAACAAAATTTTGTGGGGACGTTTATTTGTTTGGATGCATGAATGGTGTGACTTCACAGCCATGAGCGTAATATATACATAAAATCAAGCTTCGAATAGATTAATCCTCGATGTATTTAATTCGGTTTAGATCGCGAACAATATTTACAACTCTCCTTGTAATACTTAAATCTCGAAGAGTATACCTTAGTTCTCTTTATCGTGTCGCCATCCCCGCACTTCCTTCGGACATTAATTTTTACACGATCACGATTGCGTGATCTATGTTTTCAGATTTTCGATTTGTTTGTTCGTTCGTTCATCGTATATAGGCAATTAACATGGTGAGGGGGTACACTGCGAGAACGAAAAAATCGGTTTGAGAAAATTTTTTTTGAAAACAAAAGCTATACTTAGTTTTGATTGTTCTGCACAAAAAATTTTCGTCGAAAATTTTTGAACGAACCGGATATGAACCCGTTTTTTCAGTTTGTGTAGAAAAAACACGATATTTTTTATTATGCATAGAATAATAAAGAAAAAAAAGAAAAAAAAAATTACGAGAAATCACTATAAGTTATGGATGTCCATCAGAGGCTTCGTTGATGAAGGTTACCACGTTTTGTTTGGAAGCAAAAAAAAAATTACATGTTAATTATGATGACTATCGTTCTATGAATAGCCGCGCGCGCTTTTCTTTAATGTCTACATTAAACAATAAGGATAATGTAGATCATAGATAAAGTCCCTGTATCACGCTAACTACCAAACGCATTTTGCAGTTATCATTGTAAGATTACACGAAACTTTGTGCATTGCTGCTCATTTCCTTCCACAAACTGTTGTTTGTTCCTTAGTCTAATCATTGCCATTATTAATATGTCTTCGTCCTCTCTCTTTATCACATTTTTACTTCGCGATTACGCAAAATTACTGGAAAGCGCGGAAGACCACGACACCACCATTAAAGTCGTGAAAGATGATAATTCTAAGGTGTTTCGTGCACACTCGGTGATTTTGCGTTCGAGATCGCTGTATTTTCAAAAGGTTTTGTCCAAAGAGAATATTAATCTGTTGGCGGCGGAGCTTAGAAGTAATGGCAATCCGAAACCTCGTAAACCAAAGGTGACTTCGATTACGATGGAAAATATCTCACCGTTTGCTTTTGAAACTCTTTTAAGGTGAGTTCTGTTGTTGTACGCGAATCTTTTATGACGAAGTTTTCTATTCATCAAAAGGTCTCCTTAATCTAATTTAGGTATATGTATATTGGTACTCTGGAATACGAAAATTATAAAGCTTTGGACGTGCTCGATATTCTGACCACTGCGAATCAATTAGGACTCGCAGAACTAGTAGATATTTTACAAGATTACCTGATTGAACGTAAAACCGGATGGCTTCAGATGAATTTCGCAGCGACATATAACGCAGCTTTTAGACAGCCCTCACTCCCGAAATTACAAAAATTTTGCAATAAAATTATTGATAAATCACCGGCGACCATTTTACGCGCTCTCGATTTCAACAATTTGGCGCCGGATTTTGTGGTTTCACTGTTAGAACGAGAGGATTTAGTCGAGCTTGAAGAGATACATATCTGGAACAAGCTTATCGAGTGGGGAATCGCGCAAACGCCGTATCTTCCTGCAGATATTTCGGAATGGTCTTCCGCTGAATTCATCATTTTACGCACAACGCTTCGACCATTCTTTCCTCTTGTGCGATATCTAGATATTTCGCCCGAAGATTTTGATGAGAGAGTTAAACCGTATCAACCAATTTTTCCAAATCAACTTTATCTTGATATCACTAAGGTGCACTCAGATCCAGAATACAAGCCACTCACCTCGATTTTGCCCTCACGCGCACCTTCTTTCAAAATAAATTCTGTGCTGATAAATCCTAAACACGCGGCCTGGTTAGCAAGCTGTATTAATCGAAAAGATGAAGATAGTCTAATTGAGAATGGGGAGACAGACGAGATCACCACCATTGGAGCAACCACATACGAATTCAAGCTTCTCTTACGAGGAAGTCGTGACGGATTCACGCCAGAAGAATTTCATCGCCTTTGCGACAAGCAAGGACCAACCATCACGGTCATAAAGGTCAACGAAACCGGGCAATTGATTGGCGGCTATAATCCGTTCAGTTGGCTCTCACATAATCCCATCAAATGGAATAAAACGAGCGACAGTTTTATTTTCTCACTTGGTGACGATAATTTAAATGACGCGATCCTTAGTCGCGTCGAGAATCCCGAATACGCCATATGTCAAGATGCGACGGAGGGTCCTTCTTTCGGTGTTGACATCGTGCTACGTGGCGATTTTAAAGAACCGAAACAATGTTACTGTAATAAGAATATCTATGAGTATAGTATTATGAAAGGGGCGGATCATGCGCAAGTGTATTTTGCAATAGAAGAATATGAAATCTTTCAAGTTATAAAGAAGAGAGCATAGAATATTTTCACTTTTTCATTCTTTTTTTTTGCATCATTTCATTATTCATTTAGAATCATCTTGTATTTGACAATCATTATTTTTTTTTCATTAAAGTATATTATTCTTTATATCAAGCGGCAGCTTTTTTTTCTTTCTTTGTGAAATTCGAATGAAAACCATGCTATTTTATAGTCATCAAGATTTTCGGATTGAGATCTATCGCTCAAATTGGTATTGTCGAGAAACCGTGGAAACGAGGTAAGAAAACCTTTAACGATACAACAATTCAACCTACATTCTTTAACTCTCGATTAATTATAATAGCTTTCAATCGTAGCCTACAGCACTAGCGACGATTACAATGCTCGAATACGAAAGCACTCCATAATGACTTTTATGAATACAAATTTTGTATTTGTGACAAGCTTTTGTATTATATAATGAACTTTTACATGAATTAATAATAATAATAATAATTATAATTGGTCGATCACAAAATTTGATTGGTTAAATATTTGTTGAATAGAAATGTAAATAGAAAATAATATTGATCAAGTATATTAGTAAAAACAAAAATATTATAATAATATTATTCCAAGAAAATTGTTAAATGTATATATCAGAAAAAGTATGAATTTAATAATGAGAATGAAAATTTACTTTTTTATATATTTATTCTTATTAATAAATATTTATTTATTTATAAAAAAATGATAATTTGAATTTTTCAGATTTAATTTGAAAATTTTTTCTAATTGTATAATTATTACATAATTAAATTTATATTTTGATTATAAATTATTTTTGGAATGATTATATAATTAGAAAAACTTTATTAATTAAATCTAAAAAATTAGAAAAATATAATTATAATAATTATTAAAAATTATATATTAAAAAATTAAATTTATTAATAATATATAGTAAAAATTGAAACTTTCTCTTTATAATAAAGTTTATAATTTATTAAAAAATAAATTTTTATTTTATATTAAAATAAAATTTATAATTTATAATTTAATATATATTTTTTCTTAGATTTTTTCAAAGAATTATTTTAATTATAAATTTTTCTAATAATAAATTTTATTTTTAATTAGAAAAATTTTATATAGTAACTCTCATAATTATAAAATTAAAAGATCAATTTTATTGATATAATTTATTGCAAAAACTTTAATATATCAGATAAATATTAATAAATTATTTTTTAAAATAAAATTTTTAATTTTGTCTTATTTAATTAAATTATTAGATATCAAAATTTAATTAAATATAAAACTTTTATTATAAAAAAATTTTACTAATAATTAAATTTTGAAATCATTATTTCTTAAATTTTATAATACAAAATTTGTTTTAAATTAATATAAAAATTATATAGTAAAATAATTTAATTATTAATTATTAAACTTTAAATCTTAATATTTTTATAATTACTAATTTAATTATTATAAAATTTAAAATATATATTTATTAAAAATAAGATAATTTACTTGTATAATTTGAAATTATAATATTATAAATTAATAGTAATAATATTTAAAATATCTTATTTTTTAAATAAAATAATTTTATTTTAGTTTTTTTAATAAAGTAATATTTTATTTATTATTAAATTAAAGTATAATAGAATAATTAAAATAATATAAAAAATAAATTTAAATTATTTTTTATTTAATATAAAAAATTATAAAGATTTATTAAAATTTGAATAATTTTTATTAGAAATAATTATATTAATATATTAATTTTTTTGCAATAATTCATAAATATAATAAAATTAAAATTTTTTCTATATTAAATTTTATTATTTTATTAAAAAATAATTTCTATTTTATATCAAATAAAAATTTATAAGTTATAATTTAATATATATTTTTTTAGATTTTTAGAATTTTTTTTGAAAAAGTTATTTTAATTATAAAGTTAATATAAAAATTTTTACTAATTAAAACTAAAATTTAATTAATAAAAAATTTTTATAATAACTTTAATTAGAATTATCTTTTTAAAAAAATCTAAAAAATCTGAAAAAAATATATTAAATTATAGCTTATAAACTTTATTTTAATAAAAAAATAATAATTATTTTTTAATAAATTATAAAGTTTAATATAAAAAAAATTTTAATTCTTATTATATTTTATTAATAAAATTAATCTTCCTATTTCATAATTATAAAAGTTATTATAATTAAAATAATTCTTAAATTATATATTAAAAATAATTAATAAAATTATAAACTTTAATATAAAATTTTGATTTTATTATATTTTATTAATTAAAATTTGAAAATAATTATATTTTTAATATTAAATTTAAATTTAAATATAATTTAAAATTATATTTGAATTTTAGTATTAAAAATATAATTAATTTTAAATTTTATTATTCATTAATTAATATATATAGTAATAATTAAAAGTAATATATTAGAAACTAAATTTATTAATAAAATATAATAGCAATAAAATTTCTTTCTAAACTTTACAACTAGAATAATTTTTTAGAAAAATTCTAAAAATTCTAAAAATTCTAAAAATTCTAAAAAAATATATATAATTAGATCTCTTTATAATTATTTTTTTAAGTTTTTTAATTATTAATTATAATTAAAAAAATTTTTTTATAATTATATCTTTTTTTAATTATCTAATTTTACTTTTTTAAGTATAATAATTATAAAAAGATTTAATTATATTAAATTATATATAATTAATAAATTTTATTTTGATATAAAAATAAAAATTATTTCTTAATAAAATTATAAATTTTAATATAAAGAAAAAATTTTAATTTTTATTATGTTTTATAATAAATTGAATATCTGATATATTACTTTTAAATACATTATATAAATTAATAATATTAATAAAATTTCTTTTTCTTTTTAAACTAAACTTAAAAATTTATTAAAATAAAAATTTTAAATATAAAATTTGATTTTAATTTAAAATAAATTAAATTTCAAAAAAGAATTTAGTTAAATATTAATATATTTATTAATAAATTTTGAATTTATTTTATATATAGTATCATTAAAGTAATATATTAGTGAAATTTATTATAAGTCAATACAAAAAGATTTATATTTTAATATAAAAATCAATAATTATTTCTAATAAAAATTATTCAAATTTTAATTAATCTTTATAATTTTTTATATTAAATAAAAAATAATCTAAATTAACTTTTTATACTATTTTAATTATTCTATTATATTTTAATTCAATAATAAATGAAGTATTACTTTACTAAAAAAAAATTAAAATAAAATTATTTTTTTTAAAAAAAGATATTTTAAATATTATCATTATTAATTTATAATATTAGAACTTCAAATTATACAAGTAGATTACCCTAAATTTGATAAATATATATTCTAAATTTCATAAAAATTGAATCAATAGTTATAAAAATATTAAGATTCAAAATTAAATAATTAAATTATTTACTATAAATGAATTGATGCAAAAAGATTTGTATATTAATATAAAATTAAATAATTATTTTTAATAAAAATTATTCAAATTTTAACTAAT